>PVKB01006059.1:0-75624 GCA_004027205.1 Ctenodactylus gundi | reverse complement strand
GGGGGGGTTCCTCTGCTGCAGGCAGAGTTATTGCTTGTACAAATTGTGCTGCTGTGGTTTGGCCAGGAACAGTAGAAACTAAAGAATGAAGAATTAGGGAGGGGGCATGCAAGTATATTACTTTCTAAAAACATTTTTATAAAGATAGATCCGTGGAGCTGTAGGAATAGCGTGACAGTCAGAGCACTTTGCTAGCAAGTGTAAGGGCCTGAGTTTAATTCCCAGCATGCCATAGGCCAGGAGTGATAGGTGTACTTCTGTGATCCCAGCATTCAAGAGGCTGAGGCGGGAGGACTGCCGTGCATTTGAGGTCAGCCTGGGCTCCACAGGGAGTTTAGGACCAGCTTAGATGACAGTAGGAGCCTTATCTCAGAAGAAGAAGACAGGTCTTGTGCTCTCGTAGAAGTGTCCGATGATTTAAAAATCTGTCTCCAGCTAGGCATAGAGGCACACGCCTGTAATCCCACAGCACCCTGGAAAGCTATGGTAGAAGAAACACAAGTTCAAACTCAGCCTGGCTAATGAGACCCTGTCCCAGAACAAAAACGTCTGGGCTGTGGTTCAGTGCAGAAGGCCTGCATGTAATCCCAACCACAAGACGAAAATACTTTCATCTAAAAAAATGAGAAGAAGTTGGATAAGGAGCCCTGTGCCCCCAGTCTGACCAAATTAGGTTGCCTTTTCTTATATGACTTATACTTTTTTTTAATTTAGTGGTTCACCATAGAAAATTTGAGGCTTGTTATGGAAAAAGCTTCCATAATTTCCTCAGCAAGCGTAGCGACCACTGTAGTGTCTCAGAATCTGTCCCCTTGGTCACCAGCTTCCAGTCAGGCTTCCCTCCATTCGTGTCCCCATCTGTTTGCTGTTACTGCTCCAAAGCAGAAAGTGTGATCATGTGTCTCTGTGTTAAGCCCTCCAGTCTCGGCCAGTTGCCACCAAGGGGAAAGGGAAGCACTGGCGTCGGTGCTCATGGCTCCCCGAGAGTCTGCGGTTTCTCCGCCTCCCTCGCTCTGCCCCTCGGCCCTCTGAAGCTCTCAAGACGTTCCTGGTCATGGCGTTCCTCACCCTCCCTGCGCCTTTGCCCGCACTCCTTCCTTTTCCTTCGGTTTCCTGGCTCCCCATTTCTTTCTGTCTTGTTCTGTCTGGTGACTGAACCTTACGTGTCCTAGACAAGTGCGGTGCCGCTAGCTATCCCATCCCTACTCATCCTTGGAAGTACAGCTCCCACCTCCCTTCAGTGGAGCTTTTCTTCTTTGTGTCCTCCTCTGCTGCCCGCTTCAGTTCCCATGTGCTGCGGGTCTTTCTTCCTCCAGTGTTCATGTAGCGGCCCGTGCAAAGATCAGTCATAACTGTCATCACGCTTGTCATCTGACTTGTTACTCTTCTGTCTGTGTGTCTTTGTGGTACTGGAGATTGAACCCTGCTCTTTTATACTAAGCTGCATTTTCCTGTCTTGGCCTTCCATACTGCTGGGATTACCGGCATGTGCCACCACACCTGATTTTTTCATTCTTTTAGGCTAGCGGATCTCAGCCTGGGACAAAATTGCCCAGGAGGTATTTGGTAATCTGGTGTCATGGTGTCCCATGCCTGCAATTCCAGCACTCGGGAGGCTGAGGCAGGAGGATTGCCATGAGCTTGAGGCCAGTCTGAGCTCCATAGTGAGCTCAGAACTAGCCTTGACTAGAGTGAGACTCTTTCTCAAAAACAAAGTGTCAGTGCTGCTGAGCTTGAAAAATTCTGCTCTGCACTATGAATTCCTTGAGGTTAAAGACCTTTAGCTGTGTTTTCTGCGCACTCTCTTGTAAAGTCTGTCATGTAATAGGCTTTCAGTGTGGTTGAACTGGTGAATGCTTAGGAGGATCAAATACAGAAAGTACTATATTTTGGGAAGCCACAATCCAAGCACATGAGTCTATAAATGCCTGAATTACAGAAAGTTTTATTATTTACAGAGCAAGTTCACTTTTAGCACTTATGAAATTTCAATTTAGATGACACTTTAATCTTATGTTCCAAATCCTACATGGTCCTCCTAAGTAGAGACTGATAATATTCGTGTTTTTTCATTACCTCCCCAAAAGTCAAGGCTTTTATATTATAAACCACACATGGTTCTAATGTTTTGAGTTGTAATTGAACTTTAGTCTTAATAGGATATTTTTGGGTATCATTTTTTAATATATATTATTCTAGAAATTCAAATTTTTTATTGCTTGGCTGTGTAAGTGCTTACGCATTATGATTTCTTTGCTAAAATGACTAAAACCAAGAATATTACAAATTTATATACTGCTCAGAAGAAAAGAATTTGACAACAGCAGCAAATGAGCTATTTGATATATCCAACATAGATGAACCTTGAAACAATTACACTAAATGAAAGAAACCAGCCACAGAAGACCACATAGCTGGTTCCACGTAAATGAAGTGCCCACCTCAGTCACCTCTGTAGAGATAGACAGCAAGCCAGCGATTGCTAAGGGGAAGCGGGAGAGCTCTGGGGGTCTCTGCTAATGGGCATGGAGTCTTTTGAGAGTGACGGAAAATATTCTAAGATGTGTCACTTTGTTGGTTTGTACAGTTCTATGCATGAATTAAAAACCACTGAATTGTACACCTCAAATGGAGTAACTTTAAGATATGTAAATTGTGTCAGTTGTTAACAATTCAGTCAAAACTGAATAATTTGAAAGATTTAACTTATATCAAATTCAGTATAGCTTATATCTTAAGTTAAAATAATTATGTGAAAATGATAACTAAAAGTCAAGTATGTGCTTTTGGGGGTTTTATTGCTACTGGTTTAGAGCAGAAGTGAACATTAGTTCTTTTAAATGTTCTTTAGAGTTTAATTCTTGATCAAACAAATACCTAAGTGAAAACGGAAGCCCCGCGTCTTGCTTGCTTCAGACCAGGAGGCCGTGCAGCCGCGTGTCCTTGGGCAGAGTCCGCCTTTGGTGACGGCTGTTTGTGTGTTGCAGGGAAGGAGACTGGTGGGAAGCGAGGTCAATCGCCACAGGAAAGAGTGGCTACATCCCCAGCAACTACGTGGCGCCCGCGGACTCCATCCAGGCCGAAGAGTATGGCGGCACTTTATATTTTATTAATTACTTTGACTTTAAAAGTGTTTTAGTGCACATTTATTTAGCCACAACTTTACACACATACGATTACCAGTCTTAACACAAGTAATGTATCATTAATAGATGTACTTGGGCATTAATAATTAATGTCATAGCATCCACTTAGAGTAGTACCATAAGTGAGCCTGCATTGATCGTACTGTATTCCTGGTCCTTTATCTTTCCACTTTTAAGAAACTATATTAGCCCTTCTTGTATTCTGTGACTCTGACCTCATGCACGTACCACGTCAGTGTTTTGCTGTCACGGAGCTCTGGCAGTGTGGGTGGCGGCGGGGCGTGGGGACAGGGCATACCAGGCTCCGGGAAGCATACCCTGAGCTCCGTAGGGTTCAGTTCAGGATGTTGGAGCTTTCACTTCAGGGAGGAAGCCCGTATAAATACATGGGCATCACACATGGCGTGCCACAGGGCGGGGAGAGGAAGGGTGTGCGTGGCACGGCAGAGTGGTCACAGCTGGGGAGCGGCTGGGGGTAGGTGGGACTCTAGGTGCTATTGTTGCATCTTTTAGAGTTAAAGGTTGCAATCAGTGACCTTGTACTTTTAGGTCAGACTTATTTGGGACCCATAAGTGCGATTTCGTTTTTATGTTACAGCACTTGACATAGTGCTTTGCTTAGAGCAGGCATTCTAATGATACTTATTTGCTCATATTAATGATACATAAGTTGTCTCAGCAATTCTCCCTTCTGTGGAGGCATTTGTTATTTTTTTTGTTGTTGTTGTTCCTTTTCTCCTCCAGTATTTGGTGAGCTCATCCCTAACAGCGGCTGTCATTATTATTCACTGAATTTTGTTAAATCAACCCCAAGAAGATTTAGCGTTCCTCCCAAGTTGGGTGTGATGCATTTTTGTCTTACTGAGGATAGAGATCACCTGTTCCCAGAGACCTGCATCTGTGCTCCTTGCAGTCGTCCCCAACAGAAGGGATCTGCTGTCCTTGCTCTGTCCTTTCCACTCACTGTTGCTGTGACTGCCAGGTGGAGTCCAGGACAAATGCTGAGAAGCCAGCAGGTGCAGAAGCTGTCAGAGCTTGTTCCAGCAGTAATATCTGTAATATCCCGATTTAACAAAAATGAGTCTTCCTACATTTTAAGCCACATTTTACACCTATTTTTGTCATCCCTTCCATCTTACTGATTTTCTTTTCTTATTGATGCTTCTGTGTAACTTTTCTAACCCTAAGTGTTGTTCCAATTTAGAACACCATTAATTTTTTTCCCCCAGATGGTATTTTGGCAAAATGGGGAGAAAAGATGCTGAAAGATTACTTTTGAATCCTGGCAATCAACGAGGTATATTCTTAGTAAGAGAAAGTGAAACTACTAAAGGTATGATTGGTATTATCTTAATATAAGTATAAAATTTCCTTGAGCAGAACTTGGAGGAAGCTAGAGTAAAAGTGTTCACCTTTCCTCCCTAGGTGCTTATTCCCTGTCTATTCGTGACTGGGATGAGGTTAGGGGTGACAATGTGAAACACTACAAAATCAGAAAACTTGACAATGGTGGATACTATATCACAACCAGAGCACAATTTGATACGCTGCAGAAATTGGTGAAACACTACACAGGTAGGTAAAGATTTCAGAGGCAAAAATTATTTCATCACACTGTTGGTGTGTCGTGGTAATTGCTTCTTCAGTGACACCTAGTTGCAAACAGTTATAGCACTTCATCTGGCAGTCTTGACATGGGTCAGACACATTTCCAGGCAGTGTGTCCCTTGTAATTACTCTTGTTAGAGTGCATCTGTGCGTGGCATGGTGAGGACAGGAGGAAGTGTCTCCTATAAGGATACACAAGTCAGGCTCTCAGGAGTCTGGGATTCCTGGCTCTGCCTCCCTTTTAAAAATTCAGCCCTCTACGTGAGCTTCTCCCGTCGTCTTTAGTGTCTTGTGAATTAGAGGCTATTGGAAATAACAATTAATGATAGCATTGAATCCCAGGATCAAAGCAGAATTTTGGACACAGAGGACACAGACTTTAGCTTGAATCGCATCACTCACTAACAGTGGGACTTGGGGAAAGTTGCATGTGTTTTTCAGACTTCATTTATATGAGATATTAATAAAGTTCCAAGGTAAGAAGGAACTGGTAGCACAGGCCTGTGATCCCAACACCATGGGAGACTTGAGGCAAGAGGAATACAATTCGAGCCCAGCCTGGGCAACTTAGCAACCTAATGCAATCTTGTCTCAAAATCTAAAATAAAAATGAGCTGGACGTTTAGCTCAATGTGAAGACCCTAGGCTCCATCTCCAGTACCCCTCCCCACAAAAGCCAAATTAACAGAAACATAAGTATTCAGTAAATAACATTAAAAGTGTAAATAACAAAATGTTTTGCTCAGTGTACATGTGTATGTGTGTGTCCCTGGAGATTGCAGTGGAGCTTTTTGCATGTGAGCCACATCCTCCCACCCTCTTTTTTTGGAGACAGGCTGGGCTCAGGTTTATAGTCCTCTTACCGCATTCTTCTAAAAAAAATTTTTTTTTTTCTGAACAGTCTTGCTCTGTAGTTCAGGCTCATCCTGAACTCACTATGTAACCCAGTTGGTCTCAAACAGTAGTTCTCCTGCCTCAACCCCTTGCATGTGCCACCATGCTTAGCTTATATGGAGCTGGGGAATCGAACTCAGTGCCTTGAACTCGTGCTGAGCTGTTCTTCCAGCCCATCAGCTGCTGGAGTGCTGGGATCATAGGCATGTGCGGGCTCGCCTAGCTCTTCCTGCACGGACTTTTGGTTTTGTCTCGTGGACAGCTCCGTATTTGTGCTTGTGTTTTTAGAGTGAAGCTGATAGGACATTGTATTTCTGTTTGTCTATGACATAAAAAGCTTTTTAAAACGTTGACCTATAAGTATTTTAATTTTTATAAGGAATTCCCTTTACAGTGTAGTTTATTCATTTGTCTAGAACATGCTGATGGTTTATGTCACAAGTTAACAACTGTGTGTCCAACTGTGAAACCCCAGACTCAAGGTCTAGCAAAAGATGCTTGGGAAATCCCTCGAGAGTCTTTGCGACTAGAAGTTAAACTAGGACAAGGATGCTTTGGTGAAGTGTGGATGGGTAAGAACCCTGAACTTTTTTTGGTCATATTTTTGACTCTACGTTAAAGTGCCAAAATTTTTGACAAAGTATGTATCAATATTTAACTGCTATTCATCAAAGTATGCTCTAAAAACCTCTTAAACTGTCAATTGAAGTGTTATTGTCTCTGTAGGAACATGGAATGGAACCACAAAAGTAGCAATCAAAACACTAAAACCAGGTACAATGATGCCAGAAGCTTTTCTTCAAGAAGCTCAGATAATGAAAAAATTAAGACATGATAAACTTGTTCCGCTCTATGCTGTTGTTTCTGAAGAACCAATTTACATCGTCACTGAATTTATGTCAAAAGGTATGTATATAATAGTATGCATGTTCATAAATTGTTTAAAAACCAACTCTTTATTTTGACTTTCCTAAATATAGAATTTGACAGAATAGTACATTTGAATTCACAATTTTTTATAGACATTTAAAAAGAAGAAATATGACAACTTTATGGAATGGTGGTTAGCTTCCATTATTCCTGAGGCTATTTACAAGGGCTAAAATGAAAAATAGGTAAGGTGAATTTATTTTGAAAGCTGGTTTGACTGGAGGAAATGGAAGGGGAAGTGAGAAATAAAGCAGATGTGTAAAGTGAATCAAAGAGGTAAGATCAGAGCAGCCTGTACCCGCAGTGCTGACGCGCAGGCATAAGGAAGTGGAAGATTTGCCTAGCTTTATTCTAATGTGAACTCATCCTCAGCCCAGGACTTTTAGGATTTCTCTCTTCCACTCTCCCATTCTCTCAGACCCAGACTTGGAGCAGGGTCCTCAGTTACATAGCACATTAGAGGTTATTAGGACCAACAGAAAGAAGGAATGGTTAGTTCTCTGTCCTCTGTGCCCCTAGGCTAATGATGGTTTAGAAGATGGACCCGTGAATCAGAAAATATATTGGCTGGCCCAGTTTCACCATTTTTTTCCCTTTGAAACTAGTTAAATTCACTGATGATGTCTCCACTGCGTTAGTCTACTTTGCCGGTTAGGTACGTCCACCTAGTGGTGACAAGGATAACCACAGACTACATATATGCTGTAGGAATTTTTTTTTCCTCAGAAGTGACTGAAACCAACTAACAGCCTCTTCACTGATAGCCAATGTATATAAAGCCCACAGTGCAGGGCAGTCTCCACAGGGAGATCCCACCGCACACGGCCACCAAGCGTGGCGATGCAGAGAGTGTGCTCGATGAGCCAGAAAGGAAGAAAGAGGCAAGAAGTTTAACTCCAGGTATCCGTAGCAGAAGTGCCAAGGCAGGCCTGCTGCCACACGGTGCTAATTCTGGCTGCTAAGGAGGCTGAGGCCGGAAGATCGCTAGTTTGAGATGAGCCTCAGCATCTTAACGAGACCGGGTCTCAAAACAAAAACAAAAACAAAAAATTTAAAAGGGCTGGGGGTATAGCTCAGGGCTTCTTTGGTTCAATCCTTAGTATTATAAACAAAACCAAATACCGGCCTGTAACCTCAGCCTCCTGGGAGGTTGAGGCAGGAGGATTGCAAGTTCAAGCCCAACTTGAGCAATTTAGTGACTTGGTGAGATCCTGTCTCAAAATCAAAAATAAAATAAGGGCTGGGATATAGTGCCCGGGATGGAAACCCTATGCTCAGTCCCCACTAACTCACATACACACACAGAATGAAGAAAGCAAAAGAAAAGACTCGTTTGTTTGAGAGAATAACATGGTGAAATCTGTATCATCAAATCATTGTAGTAGGGTTATTTTCAGGGAGGAGGATTTTTTTTTTTTTGGGGGGGGGGGAGAGTTGTGATACTTAAGGTCTAGCTCTATGCCTTCGCACTAAGCTACATCCTTAGCCCATTTTTAAGTTTGATTTTGAGACATGGTCTTCCTAGGTTGCTGAGTTGCCCAGGCTGGGCTTGAAATTTTGTTCCTCCTGCCCCTGCCTCCCAGGCCTAGTACCACCCGGCCCAGCTTTAATTGGAAGATTTAGAATATAAGATACAATTCCGTAATTCCTCATTCAGTTTCTTAGTGGTTGGCACCTTGTACCCCACTCACACCTGCTGTTCGGACACATGGATTTTCGTGCTGCTTTGGTTTCCATGTTTATCTGTTCATCATTCTGTCATTCTGGGGGATCAAATCCAGAGCCTTGCACATGCCAGCTACATGTTCTACCTCTGAGCTGCACCCCAGCCCCGGCCACGGTTCTCATTCACGTCACTTTCTTCACCTGGAGTTCAGTGTCTCTGCCTTTGACAGGCCCACCAGCTCTGTGGCCTGGTCTGACATCATGTGTTGCATTTTGTTGTCATTTCTCTTTAATCTGAAGCTGTTCCTCAGCCTTTCTTTGTCTTTCATACAATTGTTATTTTTAAGAGAACAGTCCAATTTTATAAAATATTCCTTAATTTGGGTTTATGTTCATTAAATTCAAGTATATCGTATGGCTTTGGCCAGTAACAGAGAGGGAGTGACGTATCTTTCCTTTTGTTGTGTCACTGCACTTGACCAGTCTTGGTTACCTTTTGTTAAACCTGAGAGGCATCGGTGAGGCCAGCGTGGCTGTAGCACCTCACAAAGCAGCCCATATTTAGCTGAAACCACCCCAGGATCCTCCTTGTTATCTGAATTCTTGATTCAGATCGACTTAAAACTTTGTAAAACTATGTAAGCTCCTATTCCTTTTGAACCAAGATTAGACTCTGGATCAGCCAAGGAAATACTGACCCCAGTGTGAAGTTTTTCTGAGAGAGAGAAGTTTTTCTCTTTTTTTCATGTATTGTCAAAAGTAGTTTCCAACATTTTAGAGATCCCTTGTAGAATCTTTTTAAAAATTTGAAAAGAGAGAGAGAAAAAAATGAGAAGCTGAAGAAGTTGTATATGGTGGTGTGGTGGTGTGGGGACTTGTTTGGGAAGTGGAGGAGCATTTGCTTCAGTCTTAGTGGGAAATTTGCTTCTTTTTCATGAGTGTCTTGCTATCTCTTGCAGGGAGCTTATTAGATTTCCTCAAGGAAGGAGATGGAAAGTATTTGAAGCTTCCACAACTGGTCGACATGGCTGCTCAGGTACATTTAAAATGTACATTTAAAGTATTCATTTAAAATGTAGAATGATCTTAGAAGAATATTATATTTTACTTAATAAAGTAATGAAGTTTTAGAAAGGGATATTGGAAATAATCTAGTGTGAGCTCCTAATGTTGCAAATAATTATCTGAAGACCAGAAGTATCTAAAATTGACATAACTCATTAATAGCAGAACCCAGCATTACAACTGATAGAAGTCCTAGTTCAGAGCCATCCCATGCCTTAGAAAGTGCTTATACAAATAGAAAGTCTGTATTTCAGCAGTTAAATCTAACACAACCGAAGTAGATGAGTGCTGTTCCAGAGAGATTACTGGAAATCCACAGTATATGTGGAATTTTTTTTATTTGCTAGAGTCCAAAACACGCGTTAAGATGGCAGGATACAATTGCATTCTTGGATTATTCTCCTGACTTCTGCTTGAAAGGACTTGGTTGGGTCAGTAGTTCTCCTCTCAGTGAGTGGGCAGTTACCCACAGAACCGGCGGTTCGTAGAGATTTTATGCTAAGAAATTGAACACGTGAGGAGGCACATACTGGGCCCTGAATCCAGAGTTCTTGGGTAATAAGGGAATCAGCAAGCCTTTTCTCATAAAAAGCGAAATATATGTTTAAGATTTTGTGGGCCACACATAATCTACTGGACCTCTTCCCCCTTGACCTCCTTTCCCCCTTTTTTAAACAACTCCTTAAAAAGGTGAAAACTATTTTTAGTTCTCAGGCCATGTGAGAATAGGTTACAACCAACATCTGGCCTGCCCGTTATGCTTGGCCATCCTTCACTGCAGGTTGGTACCCTTTCCACCAGGTTATTTTAGTTTGTTCCTGTTTTGGACCTTGGCAAGCGTGAGTCCAGAAGTTCTAAACAATCCTGTGACATACGTCTTCAAACCACTGACACAAGACCTTAGGACATGGTACTGCCTGTGTAACTGGATACACTAGCAGCTGAAAAGCGTAGTTTTCAAAATATGTCGTGTGTGTGTGTGTGTGTGTGCTGGTGGAGATGTTGCACGTATTTGTTTGTTTCTTTGTTCATTTTTGAAACAAGGTCGTTCTGTAGTTCAGGCTGGTCCTGGACTTGCGAGGTAGCCCCGGCTGGCCTAGAACTTAGGGCAATCCTCCTGCCTCAGCCTCCCAAGTGCTGGAATTTCAAGCATGCACCAACCACTTTATGTGACACTGGGGATCAGACCCAGGACCTCGAGTTTCCTAGGCAAACACTCTAACCCTCAGCTACACTGCTAGCTCTGTGTCAAGTTGTTGCAAGTTAAGTTTTCTCTTTTTCATATTAATCTAGACTGTACCTGTTACTGTTGCTGCCTTTTAAGATGTCTGGTTCTCCCATTGATCAGAACCGGCTTATCCCTGTTTACTGTGTGTTACTTTCTCTTCTCTAGATCGCCGACGGCATGGCATACATTGAAAGGATGAACTACATCCACCGGGATCTCCGTGCTGCTAATATCCTCGTAGGAGAAAATCTTGTGTGCAAAATAGCTGATTTTGGCTTAGCAAGATTAATTGAAGACAATGAATACACAGCAAGACAAGGTAAAATTATTTTTACATGAATGCTTGTAACCTGTTGCCCTATTTTTTTCCTTAACACTCATTTGAAAATAAAGGTTTTGACAAAATAAGAGTAATTATAGGTCCCCTCAGAACATTGATTTTCACAAAATTATGTACAGTAAATACTACTGTGGCTTTCTTAGTTACTGCTTGAGAGGAAGAACTTAGGTGTTCTTTGCATTATCAAGGCAGCAGGTCATACCTCTTTACATTTGTTTCAGTATGTCAACAAAATAAATGTTTTTAAATTTCCTTTTTCTAACATGCCTGATCAGTTGTTGAACTATTGCCTTAGATACACAGTTTTCAGTCAGGGACATCGGCAATAGCTAGACACATTTTTGGTTATCACAGAGTGGGAGCTGCTGCTGGCATCCAGTAGGTAGAGGTCGTGGGTCCTGCCAAGCTTCCTGTGATGTCCAGACTTTGTTCTTTTCCATAACACAAAGTTATCACCCCACCCCACCGCCAGATGGTCAGTATGGCCAAGCTGAGAAACATTGACACAGCTATTCATGCAGTTACCTCCAGGTGGAGCGTCTTCTTATTCTTCTATAATCTTTACTTGTAAAATCCTGTTCATTTGACACATAATTGAGCTGCCATTTTTTTAAGTGAAACCATTTGTGATTGTACCAGTGGAAATTGATCTGTTTGTTGAAATAAGAACTGTTGTATATCACAAATACATGTACGTCAGTAACTTCAAACATGACAGCTATGATCTTTCTTCTTTTTTTTTTTGAAATATAGTCTTGCTCTGTAGCCCAGGCTGGACCTGAACTCACTATGGAGCTCAGGATAGCCTTGGACTTAATGGCAGTCCTCCTGACTCAGCCTCTCCCAAGTGCTGGAATTGCAGGCATGCTCTACCACGCCCAGCTTATGTGGTGCTGGGGAATTGAACTCAGGTACTTAGCTCTTGACATAGCACTTGCTAGGCAAGCACTTTAACCTCTAAGCCATTCCTCCAGCCCCTCCACATGTATTTTGTATGTATGAAAAAGTGGACGCTGCTGACACATATAATAGGGATATTATGTTTATACTAGTATTTTTTAAAGCAATAAACTTAAGATTGGCAATACTGTTGCAGGTGCAAAATTTCCAATCAAATGGACAGCTCCTGAGGCTGCACTTTACGGTCGATTTACAATAAAGTCTGATGTGTGGTCATTTGGGATTCTGCAGACAGAACTCGTCACCAAGGGGAGAGTGCCATACCCAGGTAAGTCTGCTCCTCACGACCCTCTTGGTGTCCCGCCAGCGAGTTGGGCAGGAGTGTATTAGGAGCAGAACACAGGGGGCCCTTCCTTTCTTCCCTCCCTCGCACCCTCTTTCTCTTTATTTTGCTGGAGGCACAGCAGCCACTGAGAGCTGCCATCCTTGATAGGGGCCAACAGACAAGGCATGCCCCGTGTTCACCTCAGCCTCTCCTGCAGGACCTTCCGAAAGGGGCCCTGCCTGTGCTCTTCTCTGTGATTAGAAGCATGTCTCAAATGTTCAGGGCCATCCACCCCCCAACCCAAGCAATTATTCCTTTCTAGTAGTGTGTCTGTTGCTTCTCAGCCTTTTGGCTAAGATCAAGTCTGGTAGTATGGCTGGTGTGTTTAGGTTGAGTTCAGGACCAGCTTAGACTACAGAGCAGGACCCTCTCTCAGAAATACATAAATAACCAAAATATTTGTATAGGTTCTAAGGACAAGCCAAGATTGGAGTGCACTTTAAACTGAGCTACAATTGAATGTTATTTTAACCTAGTATTTCCTAATAAAGTACCCTAATAGTTGAAAGTGAAGGCATACACAGTCTAGTCTTGAGGAAAAGCAGCTGTCTCATGTTCCATGTCTGCACGTTTTGTAATGTGTGCGTCCTCCTCATACCACCAGCTGTAACCTAACTCCAGTGCGTGTTACCACACACTTTCCATGCTCCCTGTTGTTGCAAGTTCTTGCCATCCAAGTTCTTCTCTCTTAATCATGAAGGCCCATCACCCTTCCTGGTCAGATTCCACTCCTGTCTTAACTCATGGTCATCTTGGTACATGTGCAGTGATTCCTGGTTACCGTTGTCTCTTGGGGCTTGAATTCTTCTTGCCTATGATCTTGTTATCACTCATACCTTAAACCTTAACGTAACCAATAACTGCACCCCTCCCATAGCCACAATTTCGAGTGTCCACTCTCTGGCCACCCCTGCCGTCTGCCCAGCTGCCTCCTCCCCAACCCTAGCATTTTCTCCGCACTGCTGGGTGCTTAGCCCGTTGATCCTGCCACTTGTGTCTCCTCCATCATCCTCACTAACCCACTACTTAAATTTCACGGTCAGGTAGTATCATCAGTCCTTTGTGTTCATATCTTTCACGTACGTTCCTCTCATTTTGTCAGTATTGTCTGATAAAAATCACAGCAGTTTGCGAAGTCGGCCTCTGCCTGCTCTGTGCGGGCGAGCATGGGTGGAACATGGGTGGCGAAGGCTGTACGCGCTTTCGTCTCAGGCCTCGTGCTGGAGTGGCTAATGCCCAACTTACTGTTTCACTAAAAACAACTATAAATATTAGAAAAATATAAAAAACAACTGCTTTGATGTTACACAACACCGCAGAGGGCCACAGTCTGAAACGGCAAAATAAGCTCTGTGTTTATATCAGCTATCTCCCAGAAGGCATTTTCTAAAAGGACACAAGGCATTAAAACACAAACAGAAAGCATCAGTCTTACGGAGGGACGGTGGCAGGAATCCGTGTGCTTAGATATGGAAGGCAGCATCTCAGAGAGGAAAGAGCCTGGGGAAGGAACTCTGCAGTCCTGTGTGCAAATTCCCCTCGGGTTCTTGCTCAGCTAACTGCAAGATGTATACAGACACAGGGAGAAATGAAGAGACAGTGGCCTGAAGGCTTCTGACGAGCTGAGCGGAGTTGGGAGCTGTGAGTTCTGGGATTTGTGCCCGGCCTGAGTGGACAGGCAGGCTTTCTGTCGAGACCTCAGAAGTCTGTGCCCTAAGAGATAGGGCAGAACTGAGCCAAACCAAAGGCCAGGCTTTAACAGGAGCCAGGTGATCTGCCAGCAAGTTTACTGATGGATCAAACCCGACATCTTTTAGAAGGATCAACGTGATCTCGGTAATCCATAGTGTATGGTTCGAACTGCCCAGCATAAGGTAAAGGTACTCGATGTTACAGAAGAAGGAGGGGATGACATGGGCAGGGTCAGGAGGAGGAGATGTAGAGATGATGCCCATCTGGAGGTTGGCAAAGGCCTTCACATTGGCAACACTTAGGAATTTTAAATGGAAGGAAAGGTTGAGAACATGGTAAAAGGAATTGGGGGATACCGACAGAACTGAGATTTATAACGAAGAGTTAAATGGAAAGTTTAGAACTAGAAAACTTGAAATAACACATTACAGGGGCATGGTTAGTGGACTCAAAGATGCATTAATAGAAAATATCCAAAGTTGTGTGTTGAAGTGCAGGGGGGAAAAGCAGAACAAGCTGGGGGTGGAGTACAATAGCCTGTGATCCCAGTTACTCAGGGAACTGAGGCAGGAAGATTCAGAAATTTGAGACCCAGGCTGGGGATGTCACTCAGTGGTAAAGTGCTTGCCTAGCATGAATTCAATCCCAGTACAAAAACAAAACCAACAAACAACAGCAACAAAGAAAATGTATGAAGCAAGTGAGACATGGTGAAAAAATCTAGTTTATATAGAATTGGAATCCCAGAAGGAGATGAGAAAGTGGAACGGTAGTGATACTTAAAAACCAACAGCCAAAAACCTTCTAAATCTGGTGGGCGGAGTCAGCAGACCTGTTAACCTCGAGCAGGATAAATACAGTCAGCAGACTTCAAGTAAGCATTTCATGGGCAGATTATAAATATCAGGACCAGACAACCTAGGAGGTGGTAGGTTGTCTGTGTAAGAACAGCAGCTAGCTAACTTGTCCCCGGGGTGTGGAAGCCAGGGAGGAATGGTGGTATGTTTTAAAGTGCCCGGGGGTGGGAGGGAAGGGGAGATGGGGAACTGCTGATTTAAAACTCTAACAATAAAGAACATCGTAACTGCCTGTTGCTAACATTTATAAATTCTATGGCAGTAACAATGGACAGAGGGTGGTAGAGAAGTAGCAGGTGAACTGTTTGAGTGTCTTCCATTGTCTGGAAAGCGAAAGTGTAAAAGTACTTAAAGTAAAATATAATAAACCAAAGAAACATTGTATCTCAATGTTAACCACCAAAATAATAAAAGAAATTAAAAAGCCAGGAGAGGAAAAAGTAATAAAATAGCCAGGAGAGGAACTTGGGTATAGGTCAGTGGTAGTGTGCACTTAGCATGCTACGCCTTGGGTTTTATCCCTGGCACCAGAATGAAAGAAGGGAGGGGCAGATTGTAGGGGAGAAAAATACAGAATAATTAGTAATGCTTGCCTAATCAAAGTAAGAAGCAAGAAAGGAGAAAAACTAAATGGGACAAATGGTAAATAAATGATAATAGAATGGCAGTTGGGCCCATCTATACTCATAATTACGTGTAACAAGTTCACTAAATACTCCAATTAAAAGATAAATAGATAAGACTGAATTTTAAATACATACACATAAATGGCTTAATACTATTTATAAGAGTCATACTTTAAGGATGAGATTTACAAAAATGACTGAAATTAAGAGGTTGGGAAAAGATCCTATGCAAGTGCTAGCAGAAGCCCGGTGTAGCAGTAGACTCTAGGGCAAGATGTATCACTACTGACAGAAAGAACATGTCATAATGAGAAAGGGTCAACTCAAAAGGAGAATGTGAAAGTCCAAAATGAGTATGCCGTGTTCAGATGAGAGTCAGAACTGCAAACAGTTTGCTGGTTGCAGGTAATATGTGTGTGGTTGGTGGGTTTTTTTTTTTTTTTTTTCCTGGCTGTGCTTTGAGTCAGACCTTGGGCCTCCACAGCCTCCACTGAGCTACTCCTGCCAGCCCCCAGATGCCAGTCTTTAAAGAAAAAAAAGATGATCTCACAAAATCAAACTCAGCCTAAGCAACTTGGAGACCTAGTGAGACCCTGTCTCAAGAATAAAATAAAGAGCTGGGAATGTAGCTCAGTGTAGAGGCCCTGAGCTCATTCCGCGGTGCCCCCAGAAACAACTTGTGTGCGCTTCCGTATCTCTTGGAGGTAAGAGTTGGGGGAGATCCATAGACTGAGGTGCTGTTCTCTCTTCTCACTCCATTACAAGTGACAGTGTTGGATATTTACTCTGGAAGTGTCAATAGCAGTGGAACTTCTGGTCTCTTTTTTTGCTGAGCAGTGCGGGAAAGACGGAACTGCTGAGCTCCGGGAGTTGTTCCTCTTTCCACAGCTCCCTCACAGGCGATGGTCCTCTTCCTGAAGATAGAGGTGATTCCTGCCAGAGGCTGTTTCTGCCATATTTTATTTTCAAAGTTGCTGGCATAAAACAATGCAGTATTCTAATTATCAGAACATTTTGAAGGGTCAAGTTTTGAATGAAGGAAGTTATTGGTAAACAGGGCTGAGTGTGTAGGCAGTGTGCTTATTAGCAGGCGCAAGGCCCTGAGGCAGTCTCCAGCACCACACATATGTACACATATGCAACGATTCTTGATAACTGGAAGTTGTTCTTGTATGTTTGGGCTTACCTAGATTGATTAACAGTCTGTTAAAAGAATAAGTATGAAATGAACAAAGGTATAAGAGTGATAAAAAGTTCTTCAGTTCTAGGAAGTCCTCATTGGATCTTAAGAACCTTGCTCCTTTTCTGTGTTCTAATGGCAATTTCTTGTTGGCTGGTTGGCAGGTTTGGGGCATCGAGCCCAGTGCCTTCACACTGAGCTACATCTGCAGCCTTTTTGTTTTATTTTGCTGTCAGAATCTCACTAAGTTGCCCAGAATGGGCTCAGACTTGCGATCCTCCTGTCTTAGCCTGGGATTATAGGCATGCACCAGCACTCTGGCTTTCTGATTCTGTTACTATGGTGATAAAAATACAGGATTTCGTTTACAGAGGCGACAGTACCTACTTAGAGGAAAATCTCAGAAAACTTCTTTAAATGTACTGGACCCCAAATTATAGTCTCCTTCAGTAGTTTTTCTTTAAAATGTTTGGAGGAGTCACTTGTCAAAAATACTGTAACTAAAAGTAGAACTAGTTAATCCCATTACATTTTTTAAGAGAACCATCTGAAAAAATCTCATTGCTAGGGTTAGTTTGGGATGGCAGGAGGCCTGATGTGTGAACAGACAGGGAGGGTGTGTGGGAAACAGGAAGATTCGGGGTTTGTTGGCTTGGGGAGCTGGTGTTGAGAAGGAGGCCGTTCTGCTGACCTGTGACCACACTGTATGAGCTGCCGGTGGTGGGGGAGAGGAGATGACAGAGCAATAGAAGAGTCTGTGTCTAATGTACCATGAAGAAAATCCGTCAGGCAATGGTGGATAAGGAGAAGCAATCAGAGACCAAGTTATATGGTTACTATATTTGACAAAACCAGGACTGGAATTCTTTCCTTTGAGTTTCTGTTTGAAGGTTCTTTCAGATACCACCTTGCCATCATTCCTTATTAGCCCAGGTGGGACCACTGTTAAGTGGTAATATCAGAAAGTACTGGTGCGTCCAAATGGCACCCGAAGTTCTCCTTAATCATAGAAGGTTGGCTTCCGAAGATAATAGTGTAAAAGTTTAGGTGCAGTGAAAAATAGGACATGTTGAAATACAGATAAGTATTTTCTAAGCTTCTCTTGATATTATCATTTAGTTTTTTATTGAAAGTGTCTTTTCACTAAACTTAATACATCTTGAGTCATTTGGTGGCTGGGCAGTTTGTTCCATCCATCTCAGGTGTGTTTGTTAGGACCAGTGTTTCTAATGTGTGGATCTTGTGTGTCAGGTATGGTAAACCGGGAGGTGCTGGAACAGGTGGAACGAGGCTATAGGATGCCCTGCCCTCAGGGCTGCCCAGAATCCCTTCATGACTTGATGAATCAGTGCTGGAAGAAGGACCCAGATGAAAGACCCACATTTGAATATATTCAGTCCTTCTTGGAAGACTACTTCACCGCTACAGAGCCACAATATCAGCCGGGAGAAAACTTGTAACCCAAGTAGCCTGTGCTCTAAGCGCAGATCTGCCAAAATGTAAAGGACGTATGTGGAGTTCTTCACGAACAGGAATCAAAAAACTGAAATCTTCACTCTGCATGTTTTTAATGGTAAACTGGAATTCCAGATATGGTTGCACAAAACCACTTTTATTTTCCTCCGAGTATTAAACTCTAAAAGTACCAATGATGAATTTTCTAGCTTCAGGGTCCAAAGAAAGTCGAGCTGAGATGTCAGTGACGGTGTGTGTGATGGCATGGTAGGGAAGAGCTGCAAGGCTCCTGCTCACAAGTCATGTCCTTTCCGTCCTTCCTCCAAATCAGAATTATTTTCTATAATAAAAATTATTTCTTATAATTTTTAAGAAAAAATATTTATCGTTATAGACAAAACTTGGGAAGTAAAAAGTCAGACCTTAGTAAAATCAAAGAAACTTCATGGGACCAGATCATTCCATTCCAGTTTTTAAAAATCTCTTGCATTTATTATTCTCAAAAGTTGTCTTCTGTGTTCAACAGTGAATATCCCTGTCTTACCATAGCCTTCCCTTGGAAAGTGGAAATGGGCCAAGCTTTGCAAAAGCAAAATAAATAAATAAATAAAAACAGTTATCAACCACATTAAAACTTGATTAAATGTTGGAGCACAGCAGGGGGATTTGAATGAAAGTACAGTGTACTCTTCATGGAACTGGGTAGTAGAAAAGAAACTCTTCACTTAAGTCATTTTCCGAGTAGTTCAGTTTAGAATAATGAAGGTAACTAGAAAGTGAGTTAATTTTTTATAAGGTTGCATCGATTTTCTTAAAAGGCGAAATATGTAAGTGAAATTGCGTTGTCCAGCCCCAGGAGAATCTAGTCTTTTAAGTAGCGAGAGAAGTAAGACCTACCTAGCTCAACCAAGACGAGAGCTGGAGCTGTGATGGGGCTGCTCATGTGCAGTTCCAGAGAGGTGACAGAAATAGGAAATATTGCAAGATCAGGGAGTCACAGGCACTTTGGTTGTATCAAATATAGACTAAGAGAGGAAAATGTATTTAATAAAAATATAAGGAAAACTGGACATTTTATAGGGAGAGGAATGGAATGGAATGTGTTAATGCTGATGTTGTGGAGTGACACTGACTTTGCCGGCACTCAAAGCTCCTCGCTTCGCTGTCTTCTGAGACGAAGAGTTAGAAACTGTGCCGGTAAAGCCAGTCTTTCTTAGCTTACACATCAATGTGTGTTACACCCCCCAAAAGTGAAGGAAAGACTTCACGCTAACTCAGCGATTGTGCACAGCCCTTTTTGAGCAGTTTCAAGTCCACGTTTGAGGCTCCGTTCACTTTTCAGATGAACTTAGTGGTTGTCCCCTTTCCCTGTTAGGATATAGATTTGAGAAGCAGAACTTACTCTGAATAGTAAGAACAGTTACAAGGGGCCGGTTTGAAGTGTAGAAGTGACAGTGGAAGATTCGATTTTTCCAACTCAGAAATTCTGAAGTATCAGTTGGAATAGCAGCATTACCGGTTTTCAGAGTCTAGCAAAAGAAAACCTGAATCTCATAAATAAAATTCTGGTGTTTATGTTTTTAAATACTGTATTTCATTATCTTATTCCAAAACATTTTACCAGGTTTCTATATTTTCAGCTTATAATTTTTAACTAGCATCACTCATCAGATTTAATCATTAAACTAGAAATTCTGTGCCACGATGTGTGTGTCCAGATTCAGACCCTTTAAAAATGTGATGAATAAGCATTGGCCGAGTTGGCAGCTGCGCTGGCACTAAGGCTGTAGCTGCTCGGTATTGACTCCCTCTCCCTCTCCGGAGAGAGTCCCAGGGAGGACACGCCACCGTGCGCACGCACAGCGTCTCCAGCCCGGGACATGAGTTGCTGAAAGGGCTTTATGGGAACTATGATATTGTAATTTTTTTTCTAAGCATTTTAAAAAGGGTAACAGAATTATGTTTATTTACTAATTCTAATCAGAAAAATAAGCCAGGAAATTTGGTGGTATTCATTAGATTTTAACTGAATGGAGCAGTTCCTTATAATAACCATTGTATAGAACACTAACTTAATGTGTATTCAGTTTAACTTGTTGTGTATTTTTAAATTGCCAAGAAAAATAAAAGTTTTTGTACATTTGAAGCTTTTTTTCAACAGCTTTCGTCTTCAGTGTCTTAATGTGTAACTTAAACCTTACCAAAAAAAGGAATTGGCAGAACACAGCCTTCCAGCACAAACCTTTTTACATGAATAATGATAGCCTAAAACTTAATATTTTTATAAAGTATTATAATGTTGTTTGTGGATACTTGTAATAAAAATTCTCATTGAATGCACCTACTTTTTCAGTTGCTGTTCCTATTTTCTCATTATTTTATACATATTGGTATGTTCTGGATTTATTCTGTTATAAAAATGTTCACCTACATGTAACTACTGAGCAGAGTTATTTCAGTTCTTTATTAAATTTAGAATACTGTTGAACTTTTGTGATTAGTTCTCCGTTCCCAGTGAATGACACATTTTTACAAGTATTTCTTTTTTAAAAAAAATTATACCAGCAAATGCAGTGATTGCATCCCATAGAGAAATCTGAGTAACTGATGTGAATCTCTTCACAGAACTAGAGCAAAAAGTACAAAGTAAGACAACCGCTTTTGACTATAAGGGACCTCAGTTTCCGAAATGGAAAATATGTGAGCCATATCTTTATGTGTTTTTCACAATTGTACTATAAGTTTAAGGAAAATAAAAGAATCTAATATTAAATTTTAGGTCTCCAATCAAAAGCATTTGTGATTTTCAATACTGTAATTATGTTAATTACCTTGTACTATTCTATCACCTAAGGTTTCTATTGGCAAATAACATTTAATCGCGACACTTTTGCTTGGGTAGGCATTGTTTTTGTAGTATGGTAATAGTTTCTTCAACGTTTTACAGATTCACTGGTTGTCTTTTAATTTGATGTGTACTTTTTGAATCTTTCAGTTGTACATTTGTATGTTGCCAACTTACTCTTTCTTGTGTACATCCGCTCCAAGATTAAATATTCATGCCATCTGTACTGTAGTTTATGCTTTCTGTTCATAATATTTCAGTTCATTTGGAAGACCAGTGTATTTTAAAATCGAGCATGGGTTTTTTCCCTGTAGTAAATTTTCTCAGCACCACCGCTTGGTTTTTTTCCCACCAGTAGCTTGCTTCTCTTTCTTTACCTGATGTATTTGAGACGAGGTCTCACTGTGTTGCCCAAGTTAGCTTCAAATCCTTTTCTGCCTGAGACTATGGAGTAGCGTGACAGCTGTGTGCCACCACACCCAACTAGGTTTCTTCCTTTATATATGTTTGTCCAATTAAGTTGGCATTGTTGCCATCAACATAACACATATAATTTCTCTCACTTGATAATGCATTTTAATAAAGTGAGGTCCCTTTGCTATTTTTTCTCCCTATCTTGACATCGATGGAGTAGAAACTTTATCTTTCATATTTTCAAAAAAATTCAGAGAGATTTGCTTGGATCCCATTATACCTAGAACTATTCTGTTCTGAAGTATTCTGTTTCTATCTTAATTGTACAGAGTTGATGTAGTTGCTTCCTTGAATGTAAAATTCACCTGTGGAATCACTAGTGTTGGTGCCTTCTGAATTGGAAGGTTGTTGATTATTGGTTTAATTTTTAAATAGATCTAAGCACAATTAGGTTGTCTGTTTCTTTTGTGTGTTTTGGTATATTGTGTCTTTCAAGTAATTGGTGCATTTGATTTAGGTTAATATTTGTAAGATCTGTAGGGATGTCCCTCCTTCTGATACAAGTAATTTGTGTTCCTCTTAACGTAGTGAGAGGATTACCAATTTTACTGTTGGGTTTTCCCCAAAGAACCAGTTTTTTTTCTCCTTTTTTAATTTCCTGATTTCAAGTTCCTGGATATTTGTTCCCTTTATTTCTTTTTATCTGCTCACTTTAGATTTAATTTGTTTTTCATTTTCTAATTGCCTCAGCTTAGATTTTGATATCAAATCTTCTTTCTAATAAATGTATTCATATGCTGTAGATTTTCCTCTAAGTATTGCTTTTACTATATCCCATAAATTTTTATAAATTGTGTCTTCATTTAGTTCAAAATACGTGAGGATTTTTCTTGAAGTTTCTCTTGTGACCATATATTACAAGTTACTCTTCAGGGCTGAAGACAAAGTTTGGTGTTAGAGCACTTGCCTGGCTTGGGCAAGGCCCTGGATTCGATCCTCAGCACCACCAAAAAAGGAGGGATGTTTCATTTTAATGTTTTTCTTGCTAGTCATCTTTATGTTATTGACTTTTAGTTTAATTACATTGTAATCTAAAAGCAGGTGTTTTATGATTGCTGTTCTTTTAATTCTGCTATGTTTCAGAGCCCTATACATCATGGTCTGTTTGGTGAAGGTGTTTCACCTGAGCTTGGGAAGAATCTGTGTACCAGTATTAGACAAATTGATCTACAGGTGTTTATCCAGTTGAGTGATGATACTACGTTTTTACTATTTCCTTACTCACTTTCGGCCTCCAAGATCTGGCTGTTACTCAGAGGCTTGTTGAAGTATCCAGCGATAATAGTGAATTCATCCATTTTTCATCGTAATTTTATCAGCTGTGCCTCACCTCTTAATGTTCTCTTGTTACATATATAGACCATAGGACTGTTATATTTCTCAGAGAATTGACCACCTTGTGGTTATGTAATGCCCTCTTTATTCCCGGTAATTTTCTTGCTTAGTTTCTGTCTGAAGTTAATGTAGTTGTTCCTGTTTTCTTTTGATTAGTGTTAAAATATCTTTGACTATGTGTCACTGTTTGTGCTGTTGTAACAAAATATCACAGGCTGGAGCAACTCATAAAAAACAGCAGTTTATTTCCTCACTTCCTGGAAAGTAGTTAGTTCAGGTTGAAGGGACTGGCCAGGTGAGTACCTGGAGAGGACCCTGGTATTTCTTTCCAAGATGGCTCCATGGACACTACGCCCTCACACGGAGGAAGGGATGAATATGTTACTTTCAGGCCTTTTATTTATTTATTTTTTTCAGGCTTGTTCATTAAAATATTTATTGAGTGTTACTATATGTCAGGTGACAGAAGAAACACAAAGATGCAGAATATGCCAGACCATTACAGGGTGTTGGTGTACAAAAGGTGTCCCAAAAGTTTGTTATTTTTCCCATTTTGTTGACTTTGGGGTGTCCCCTATATCGAATTTGATGCTTGGGATTTCTTTTCTCATAACATTAGTTTTGCTCTACATATTATGACAAAGTAATCCTGAGCAAATAAGTTTTGATATGTTAAATTTTATATTGTTTATTTGTATGGTGACCTTTGGGGCACCCTGTGTATTTGAGGTCTGTAGAAAATGCTTTAAAAGCATAGGAAAAAATTCATTGTGCAAAGTCATCCTTGCTTTTGTCAAACTAATACTCCATTTGTTGTATTTCAAAGAAGTTGGTGGCTCTGAAAAACTGGGGCATTTTTTTAAAAGCTGTAGTATAGTAACTGTTGAAAAAGGCAGATGTCATAAGCTGTAGAGAAGACTACCATTTTTTGGCTTAGCTAGGATCAGTTTACCTTTGGAAATTTGGAGATATCAGCAACTAACTTACAAGGGTCAGGGCTAATTCTTCCCCAGGGAAGCAGACAGAATTAACTGCAAGTCCGAGTTTCAGTTCTCCCATTTACTCTGAGGGACCCCGGGCCTGGCACTTGGTCCTCCTGTGCTGTGTGGCTGAGCTGCACTCCCAGCCAAAGGTTGAGAGGCATTTTTGTTTTGTTTCGTTTTTTAAATTGAGTTTGTCTGAAATCTGACGACTTCATGCTGACAAACTTGGTTTTTTGTTTGTTTGTTTGTTTGTTTGTTTGTTTGTCTGTTTTTAGAGTACTGAAGATGAAGCCCAGGGTCTTCACACTGAGCTACATTCCCAGCTCAATTTTTATTTTTGAATTTTGATGCAGGGTCTCACCAAAGTTGCTAGGTTTCCCCAACTGAGCTTGAACTTGCGATCTTCCTCGGGCCTTTTATAACGTTAGTTATGCGTGAGGGCAGAACCCTCATAATCGCTGCCGAACTGTGTCTCTTAGTACTAGCACATTTGTAAGTTTGAATATGAATAGAGGGGCGTATTTAGCCCGTAACACCCTGCATTTATTTTACCCTGTGTATATGACAAGTGAGTTTCTTACAGACTGCATTAGTATTGGGTCTTTTTTTAAATCGGCGAATACAGACCATGACATTCAGAGGGATTGTCGGTAGGGTTTTATATCTATCATTCCTTTTCTCCCTTCCCTGCCCCCGCCCCGTCCTGTGGGTGAACCAGAGGCCTTCGCTCTGAGCTGCACTCCCGACCTGTCTTACTTCGTATTTTGAGACAGGGTTAAGTTGCTCAGCCTGTGCTAGGACTTCAGATCGTCCTGCCTCAGCCTCACAAAGTGCGGAACTACAGGTGTGCATTCCCCGGCCCGGCCCGCGGGGGCACTTCCGGGGAGCGGCGCCCCGCCCCTCGGCGCGAGGACGCAGCCAATCAGCGCCCGCCGTGCTGCCCCCCTCCTTGCCCCGGCTGCGCTCCGGAAGTTTCCCGCTCAGTGGCGCGCCTGCGGTGCCGGACCCGGGCGACATGGTGCGCGGCAGGATCACGCGTCTCTCGGTCCGCGACGTGCGCTTCCCCACGTCGCTCGCGGGCCACGGCTCGGACGCCATGGTAAGCGCGGGGCCGGGGACAGAGTGGGCGCGGGGCCTGGGCCCTCTTTCTCGTCTCTGAGGAGCGTGGGCAGCCAGACGCCGTCCACCCTCCTGGCTTAGCTCTCCCTCGGCCGGCATCGGCGTCGCTTCCGCCACCCAGCGGCTCCCTGAGAAGGGTACCGTGCCCCAGCGCCCACCGGGAGTTGTGTAGGGTGCGGGTCATCGAACGCCGCTTCGGTGCCTGCGTGACGGAGCCAGGAGCGCGGGGCTGGGTGGGAGTGGAGCTGTGCCTCCCGCCTCGGCCACAGCTGGCTGCGTGACGTGGAGAACGCGCACCCCTCCGTGGCCTTTGGGCCCACCTGTGGAATGCGAGTGCCAGTCCGGCCGAAAGCGCTACGGGGGTCACGTGACGGAGCACCCTCCGGACGTGGCTGCCGCGATTGGCTACCGTCAGGAGTGAGGCACGCGCTCTGGGGGCCCGTCTGATGTCCAGGTGGTCCTGTGTGGGTTACCCACGGGGTCCCTTCCGCTGGACGCTCCTGGTCTCCCGGGAGATGACCGCACTAGGAAACCAGAGTTGCCCCGTATGGTGGATGTGTGGCAAGGTTCCCAGAAGAGGGAAACCTCAGCGTTAGGAAAATGGTTACCTGCAGAAAGGGGCGTGCGGTAGCAGAGTATCCGGGGACTAATTCATAGGATGGCGTTCTAATTCCTGAACACGGCAAACAGGCGTTCATCGCGTTTCCTAGGCTCTTTTGCGAGTTAAGCCCTGGCTTCTTCCTGTTGGTGTCACAAAATGTGCTGAATGAGCTGTCAGATGCAAAAGAGTGTCCCTCACTTCCTTTTTTTTTAATTCCTGTGAGTTTTGTCTTTTAGGGTATTATGTGAATAACTCGTTGAAAAATCGTTCAAAGCGGGGCATAATAGCACATTCCCATAATCTTAGCCTTCTGGGAGACAGGGGCAGGAGGATTCCAAGTTTGAGCACAGCTTCGGCAGTTTAGCAACTTAGTGAGACTCGATCTCAGAAAAGGGCTGGCGGTGTGGCTCGGTGTAGAAGTCTTGGGTTCAATCCCTAGGACCAGGAAAATAAAAAGGAAGTGGGAAAAAAATCTACTCAGTCCTTTTCGGACCTCCAGTAAATGTTTGCAAAACCCAAACACTTGCTTGACTGTAACTGCCTCTGCACTGGCATCTGTATGTGGGCAAGCCACGCAAGTTCTCCAAGCATTGGCTTTCACGTGTAGAATGAGAACAGTAGTGGGTCTTTCCCCTCCGTAAAACACGGACAGTAGTATCCACTTCATTCGTATACGTGAGAGGGCTCAAAAGCCAGCCAGAGAAGGCCCTCAGTGTGTAAGGAACCTGAAACAGGAAGGACTCAGGCCTCGTCGTGACTGTGAGTTTGTGAAATGTGAAGGTAACCTGGGCTTGTTGCAAGAGAGTTTAAGGAGTAGAATTTGTTATTGGACAGATACCAACTCTGGGTGAGACATCATCTCATACCTGTATTGCCCGCTCTTGAATACCCACCAGGAGAAGGGGGTGTGCAGGGCCGGATCTCAGAGGCTCTTCCCAGAACATGCTGCTTCGCAGTTTTCCATGGCAGTGACCTCACTCCTCACTCACCCTCAGGACGTTCTGAACTCAGCACTTAAGCTACTTTTAGACACAGAACAGCAGAGTAAGCCTTCCTGGTGAGAAGTAGCCTTCTCTTGAAGGAGTCCCAGCACTGTCCTCAAAGTTGATTAAAGCAAAGGTTTCTGTTGCAGTTATTTAGTGGCCTAGTTAGAAACACGGGTACCTCAGGCATGAATGTATTCACTGGTTGCTTGTTGCCCTACACCCGACAAGCTCAGAGTCCAGCTCCACCTGCCCCCGGCTGCTACCCAGCAATCCCTCTCGGCTCCTGGTCTTCGTGCAGTGCTCAGTGCTAGGCCCCTGGTCCTCTGTCCTCCTCAGTTGAAAGTCATTCCTTCACACTAATGAAAAGACTATAAAGACAGATGTACCCTTGACCCCATCTCGGCACGTTGTCTCCGAACCTGTCTCTCTTCCTTCCCTTTAATCTTCGTTGTGTCCCAGTCTATTCTTTTGTGTCCCGTGCCCCTCCTTCTTCGTTCCCAGTGTTGCCGTGCTGAGCCCCTCATCCTTCAGCACCTCCCTGTCAGTTTCGCCTTTTCCAGTGGTGCCTTCTTCACCCCACGTAGACAGGTGTGTAGTCACGAGTTGCCAAGACTCGATACCTGACAGCCACGATTATTAGAGGTTTCAGTTCAGCCTGGGGGGAGGGCAGCTGTTCATTCCAGGGGTGTCGGGAAGCAGAGAGAGAAAGGAGGTACTAGGAACAGGAATACACCCTCCCGGGTGACTCCCCCAGTGACCTGCTCCTGTGACTAGGCCTCACCTCTGAATGTGAGACTTTTGGGGGACATTTTAGATCTAAACCATGCTCGGGTGTCCCACTTTGGAAAATGCTTTACTAGACTCTCTGGCATCACGGGTGGTCTTTAGTTTTTACCCCTCATCACCAGACTCACAGTTGCTGCTCGATGCCTGTGGCCTCACCCTTTGCATCCACTTTCTCCTCAGTCCAAAACAGACTGTCTCCCCACTTGGCCCGGCCTTGTTATTCCTGCCTCCAGTGTTCTCTACCCGCCGCTGCATTGCATGTTTCCAGAACTGTTTCAGAAAGTGGCAGGAGACAGGCTAAGTCACCAGGCCGGTAATCCCAGCAGTCTAGAAGGCTGAGGCAGGAGGATTGCAAATTCAGGCTGAGCCTAGGCGATTTAGCAATTCACCATGTATTTTAATCACCCTTCATACCTGAAGGTTTAATTTATAGAGAAAAGAGCTTTATTTAGGTCACAATTCAGGAGGCCAGAGGGCGTGGCACCATGCTGCACGGTATGAAGGCAGAGAAGCGGGGGAGCTCAGCAGACCTGTGTGCAAGGAGCATGTGCCCAGGGGAGACCAAGGGGCGGTTCCCGCTGACTTCTGAGAGCCGTGCTCCTGACAGAATCGTTCCCAGGAGGGCTGATCCAGTCTCGAGAGGCTTTATGTTGTCTGTCCAGAAAGACTTTGACCCATCCATGAGGACAGTGCCCATGTGACCCAGTTACCTCTTTTTTAAAATATTTCTGTTGGCATGTTTGTGATAATATTTACATTTGTTTTGGAGAACTGGTACACAGGAATATCGTGCCTTGATCATTTTCAGTCCCCTCCTAGTCACCTCTTAAAGGCTCAGCTACTTCTCAGCACCATTATCCTGAGGACCAAAGCTCAGCATGAGTTTGATGGGAGCGAATCATGGTCATGTCACAGCTGTGACTTCGGGTGTTCTTCCATCCTTTGCACCCGCTTTGCACTGCTGCAGAGACGGCGGTGCTCTGGCTACCGGATTCCGACTCCATCCTAAAGCCCGCTCCACGGCCAGCGTAGCCCGCTGACGGTGCCCTGAGCCTCCTGGGGACTTAGCACATTCTGCCTGATACCATTAGAGACGTAGTGACCTTGTCACCTGTAACTTCCCCAAAAGCAGACATCTGTGTCTCCCACAGCAGCTTACCCCAAAATGCTCAGCATCACAGCACCCCGAATTCCCCACCCCCCGCTGGGCCTTGACACCAGAGTCAGACCTCTCCTCTGACATGTACAGCTGGGGTCCCCGAACCCAGGACTGTGGGCCGGTATCAGCCTGTGGCCTTGGAAGGACGCAGCTGCTGGGCCAGATGCGCGTGCAGCCGGAGGTGAGCAGGAGAGAAGCCCCGCCTCCTGCCGCCCGCTCCTACCGCGGCTGCTGATTGACAGGAGACGGGGCTTCACGCCCCATTCCCCTCCTGCTGCTGCCCAGGGGTTTAAAGCTCTCCTCCAAGAACCTGCTACAGAATAGGTACTTCCTGGCCCCCTCCTCTGGAGAATGGGCTGCAAATAGTCCCTGGTGTCAAAAAGCTTGGGGAGGAGCGATGTGTCACGTCGTACCCTCTCCGTCGCTTGGACCCCTCGCTCCCACGGTCCAGCAAAAAGCAAGGATTGGCGTTCCACTTCCACAGCTTGCTCGAGCTGTGACCTTGGACAAGTTACTAACCCTCCTTAAAGCTGACCTTCCTCATCTCTAAGTTAGGCGTGATAGTGCCCACTTTATAATGCTGTTGCCGAGTTGCAATGAAATGACGCGAAGCTCTTCCATAGTGTGCCGGGACCATAGCTAGTACGCAACACCGCGCCTGGGAAGCCGAGGCTGGAGCGTCGCCAGGTGGAGCTCAGCCTGGTTGACTTAGGGACTTACTGAGGCCCGGTCTCAAAAAATGAAAAGGGGCAGGGCGTGTAGCTCAGTTTGAGGTCCTAGGCTTCAGTCCCCAGTGCCACAGACAGACACGTTCACAAATGCCGGTAACAACAATGATCACTTCTCATGGCCTTATGCAGAACTCATCAATAGATGCAACCTGAATGCCTTAGCATGTTTAGGTCTTGTGCCTGGCCTTTTGGGTGCCCGTTATCTGCGCTCACCCCACTTGTGGATCTTGTGTTTATCCCTTCCAAGCCAGTGCCTCCAGGCATTTGCTTCTGCCACACCGCAGCCCCTGGGTTTGCGTAGCTCTTGCTTGGATGTTTTCATGTGCCCTTGTGCCTGTTCATTGGTCTTTGCGCCCTCAGGAAACTTCCTCGATTGCTTCCTCTCTGCCGTTCCTCCCCCGTTAACTTCTGTGTGCTTCTAAGTGGCCACGGTCACTGCATAACCTTGTGCTGTCTTAGTTTCTTCTCACCCACGTGTGTGTGTGTATGTGCACGCGTGCGTTAGCTTCTGCATCTCCCATGTCATTAAGCTGTGTTGAATTTCATAATAGTCAACTGGATGTGGTGGCACATGCCAGTAATTCCAGCACTCGGGAGGCAGAGGCAGGAGGATCGCGGTGAGTTCAAGGCCAGCCTGGGCTCTATAGTGAGTTCAGTGCTTTCTGAAACCTTGGTGGGTTTAATTTGAAGCTGAGCTAGCGTGAGACCCTATCTCAAAATATATAATAAATAAAGAGTGTGTTCTAGGATTGCAGAGGCACGCCACCGTGTCTGGTATGTTTTCTATTCTTAGGTATCATTCTCACATTTATTTTGAAATTTCTAAGTTTCTGTTTTGGGTGGGCACACCTCTCCTGCAGCACACAGACCCCGACTACTCGGCCGCCCTCGTTGTCTTGGAGACCGACGCAGAAGATGGGCTCCGGGGCCACGGCCTCACCTTCACTCTGGGCAGAGGCACCGAAGTGGGTGAGCTGATGATTCCCTTGGGGCTCCTGTATGCTACCTCATGGCTTAGATCCTGGTTCGGACTTGCTGTCTCTCTGCGTTCACACTACTTCAGAGGATAAAAATAACATACAACGGTTTCTTATTTATTTGCTGAGGGAAATGAAAAAGTGGCCACATTCGGCCTTTCAGCTGCTCAGTGATGACCGGAGCTGACCCCAGAGTGCTCTGTCTCTAGAACATTTAAATATTGGCTTTTCTGGTATGTGTGTACATGCACACGGCTCAAATTCAAGATGTACCAAAAAAAAAAAAAAAGTGACCTGTGCCATGTCAGTTTCGGGTCAGCTTCAGTGGACCTTCAAAGACCTGAGCCACACGATGCTGGGTTGGAGAGTAAAGATTAGGAAAGGGAAAAAATCGGTCCCCTAACTATGGGGACAGTGAGAGGCCTCTCCCGTGGATTCATGCCGCGTCAGCCCTCTGGATAGCTGTCGGTAAAAGTCTGGCCCCACTGAAAGATTTCAGTGTGGTCAAGCAGGAAAAAAAAGTGTGTGTGGGGTGGGGGGGACGGGGGGTGAATCTCTCTCAAATCTTCAGCGGACGCCACCGAGGTAGCCTCCTTCCTACCTCCTCCAGCAGGTTGTGCATACCCATCGTCCCACAGACGAGGCCATCTGCAGGCTTCCTTCTGGTGCTTCTGTGCCTCTGGCTCTGTGCCAGCCACTGGAGACGTCAGGGACATAGAAGACAGGGTGACACACACAAGGAGCACACAAGCTTAACAGATGTGATAGGGTCAGAGGCTGAGGGCATAGCTCGGTGGTCAGAGCTGTCCCTAGCATGCTCAAGGCCCTGTGCTCAGTTGCTCAGCATCACATAAAAATTAATTGAGTAGGGTGGTGCACATCTGTAACTGCAGGGTTTGGGAGGCTGAGGTGGGAGGGTTGTGGATCTGAGTTCAGCTTAGGCTGCAGAGTGATCTCAGGACCAGCCTGGATAAATAAGTAAATAAGTAGATAAATAAGTAAATCAGTATGGATGAGATCATCGTGCAGTGCAAGAATTGCTATTTTAAAAAGTGCATACAGGGCCTGGAGGTGTACTCAGTGCTTAGAGCACTTAGCTAGCGTGCGCAGGGCCCTGGGTTCAATTCACTAGCACCACATAAAAATTAGCCAAGCTTGCTGGAACATACATTCCTATAATCCCAGCACTCAGGAGGCTGAGGCAGGAGGATTGCCCTGAATCCAAGGCCAGCCTGGGCTATAGAGTAGCAAGATCCTGTCTCAAAAAAAAAAAAAAAAATACTGCCAACTATACTTTTGTCACCTGTAAGCTGGGTCCTAGCACTTGAGGTCTTAACACTCTGAGAAAGCGGTGACACACCTCAGTTTTTTGTGTCTCTGAGGAAAGATTTCAGCAAGACACTTAGGCCATTGTATAGAGTATAGATAGCATTTATTGCAAAATGACAGATTTTCAGATGGAGAAAGAATAGACATTCAAGTGTGCCGGTGGCAGGCACCGGGGTGGCTTGGAGTGAGATCTCAGGTGACGTGTTAACTGGGATTAGCTGGGTCTTCCAGCAATATCCTTTCCCTCCTTCAAGAAGCTGTTCTTGAATAAAGAACATGGGCTGTGGTGACCCACTTTAGAGGGATTTGGCTTCCTGTTTACTCCAGAGGTACATGTTTCCTGTTTAGCTTGCTTTGGGACCTGGAGGTTTTTCCCAGCCGTTCACCCCTGATCTGGACTTTGGACAGGCCCTGCATGTCTCAGCAGAGGTTACCGTCTCTTGAGCTAAAGTTTGAAAGTGCATGCTTGGGTGGTTTTATCTGTAACTAATGATTAAGAAAGCAAGCAAAAAAGAAGAGAAAATCACGTCTTTTTGTTTTTCATGTTGTTCCATTCACCTGTCTCCAGCCCTGCTGATGTCTGACTTTCTACCTGACAATGCTGTGGCTCCTGAAGCCTTTTTTCTTTCTTTTATTTTTTTCCCTAATGAGACAGGGTCTCACTGTGTATACCAGTCTGACATCTAACACATGGCTGTCCTCCTGTCTCAGCCTCCCAAGGTACAGAATTTCAGGCATGTACCACCATACCTGGTTTATGTGGCGCTAGGTAACCACTGAGCTCTGCCCGCAGCCCAAGCTTTTTTGTTTTTATTTACTGATTGATTGATTCTGTGTGGTACTGGGGATTGAGGCTATAGCCTTTGCAATCCGCTGCATCCCCAACCCGTTTTTCATTTTTGATTTAGAGACAGGGCTCATACTTGCACTGACCCTGCCCAGCCCCCTCAGAGCCCCTCAGATGACAGGCCTGGCCACCTCACTCAGCGGCTTCCATACAACAAAGCACAGGCCTGCAGAGCCCCTCAGTTGACTTGTAAGACTTTGAACTTTTCTGCTGGGCGGGGCGTGCAGTGGAAGGGCTCTGAGCATTAGCATGGGTCAGAGCCCTTCTGGGACAGGGCCACACTCACCTCCCACCCGCTTCCACCCCGCCTTTGTGGTGGACAAGTTGAGCATGAGTAAACCAGCTACCCTCTCTGCAGGACTGTTACACAGGGCTCGTCTGTGCGAATGTTGTTGGCTTCCGCCTTTTGCGGACCGCAGCAAGACAGAGCCCATTTTTACCTTGACCTTGCTGCGTCTCTCACGACTCCTGCAGCCTCCCTGACGGTGCAGCACTCACACCAGGGGTGGAGAGGCCCTTTGGCTCATCTCCAGCTCCTGTCTCAGCCTTAATCTACCTGTTTACCTAATCGTTCCTTTAAGATAAAGGAGGGGGAGGGAAAGAGACTTTGCTCCTTACTCTGCAGAGTGTGCCCTGTAAGAGAGGGACAGAAGTTTGCTTTTTAATGTTTGGAGTAGGCCAATATTGGTTTTGTTCAGTGTTTTTTGAAAATCACATCTTTTCTTCCTGTCTGTCTGTCTGTCATCTATCCAGTACTAGGGGTTGATTGGATGCACCCCCACCCACAGCTCCATGGCTCCTTTTCAACTTTTAATTTTCAGACAGGACAGTTATGCTAAGTTGCCCAGGCTGGACTCAAATTCATGATCTTCCTGCCTCAGCTTCCCAGAGCGCTGGGATGGCAGGCCTGCACCACCCCACCGTGTGTGTATATCTTTACAATGGCTCCATCTTTTCAGACCAGTTTTGGGTTCACAGTGATACTGAGCCATGTGTGTCCAGTGCCCCACACCCACACAGCTTCCTGCATTACCTGCACCCCTGCTGGGGTGGCTGGTGCACTTGGTACAGTCCGAGATCTCGCACTGATATGTTGGGACCACGCGGGGTCCACAGTGGGCTGCAGTGCACACTCAGTGTCGCAGCGTTGTTTATACAAATGTATAGTGACAGGTACAATGTAGACCAAGCCAGCTTAAAAAAGAAAAAAGGGGAAACAGTTTTGAAGAAACAACCAAAAATAGCCTTTAAAGGTTCCTGTCACAAGTGGGAATGGTGGTGCGTACCTGTAATGCCAGCACTTAGGGAGACTGAGGCAAAAGCATCACAAATTTAAGCCTAGCCTGGGCAACTTAGTAACATTAGTCAGGTTACTAAGTCTTAAAAAAACAAACAAATAAACAAAAACAATGGGATGTAGCTCAGTGCAACAACGGCCTGGAGTCCAGCCCCAGCACTGAGAAAAAATAATGTTCATGCTACCACTTGGACTCTGACGCTGCCCATGGGCATCCACAGCTTTGCCCAGCGTCCCTCCGTGGCTGGACAGTCCCGAGGAATTGAGGTCCCAGGAGAGAGCCCTTGGGTTGGGTCCATAAGAGTGGACCACTCGAGGGCCAGTTTTTCTCAGATAGTCTTTCCCTACCTTTCCAGCAAGCACAGAGGACTTTAGCTAGTTCCCTGTTGGCTAGCTCGCTGAGGTACCATCCTGTTGCGCCAGGAGACTGGCGTGCTGGGGGTGAATAACATCTCGGAGGCCAGCTCGTCCTTCAGAGCTGTGGAGATGAGCTCACCCTCAGCTTTTGCTAGATGCATTGGCTGTTGTGATGTGAGCCACAGGCGACTTCCATCCTGTGATTTAGAGTAGTGTTCAGGGGCACGAGGCCAAGGTTTGATGCAGATAATAATATCCCTCACTATGAGTCACTGACTTACTCTTCAAATTTTTTTAAAATCCAAAAGCATCAAACCTCAGGGAAGGAGGAGAATTCTGGCTTCTTACCATCCTGGGGAAGGAATATCTGGACTGGAATGATTGCATATTCCATTAGCTAAAGCTCCCAAGAACCCAGAACGGCTGGCTCAGCCCTAAAGGGCATGCTATCCACAAGTGCACAAGCATCTCTCAGCTGTGGGGCCAGCACATCCCAGGAGCACATGCTGCTCCTTTAGAAGATTTTCCTCCTAGGATCTGACTGACAACTGAAGCCCTGTGCCTGTCCACCTATCCTATTAAATGACCTAATTTTTTGTTTGTTGTTGTTGTTGTTTTGCTTTTGAAACAGTGCAACAGCAAACAACATGTTTATCGAAATGTTTTGTAATAAATAAGCTGAATGTGGTGGTGTTCACCTGTAATCTTTGCAGCCTGGGAGGCTGAGGCAGGAGGATTATAAGTTCAAGCCCAGACTCAGAAATTTAGTGATTCAGGAAGATCTTGTCACAAAATACAAAATAAAAAGGGGCTAGGAATGTGTAGCTCAGTGTGAAGGCCTAGGTTCCATCCCAGTATGCAAAGGAAAAAAAAAAAAAAAAAAAAGGTTTGGAATAAACAAATTGGTTTGAAGCTAAGTTGAAGACTTGGTTTGATTCTTGTGGTCAATTACACACACACTAAATGTTCTCCAGAATGAGCAAAGGACAGAAGAATCTTTCACATGCAATTTGTTATTCTGTTCCTTTCCACCCTCATCCTGGTGCAAGGGACCAAACCCAAGGGCCCCACGTGTGCTGGTACATGTTGTAGCTGTTCCTCCTCATCTGAAATTACACAGTGAAGTCTTTCAAAGCACCAAACAATTCATGGTGGTCCTGACCCAAACTAAGTTTAATCTTCAAAATGCGAAAAATATAATATGTTGTAAGTCAATAAATAGTAAGAAGTTAGTCTTTATGAAAACCGTTTTCATGTACTTTAATTTTGTATTATGTTAATTACAAATTCATTTCATCTTTAGTAGTGTGTAATGTTATGAATACAAGGTACCTTCTGTATTTATTAATATTGAAAAGTCATTTTAAATTTTTTAATTTTTTCAGGATATTCTTATTCTTAATAATAACGAACTAGCAAGGTTGGGCTTTGAATCCGATTGTCAGAACACTTTACAAAGTGAATGGAACCCAAGCCTGGTGGTACAGGACTTCATCCCAGCACTCTGAGGCTGAGTCAGGAGGATGACAAGTTTGAGCCCATCTTGGGCAATTTAGCAACTTAGTGAGACCTTGTCTCAAAAAAACATTTAAAAATGGGCAGGGATGTACCTCATTGTGGAAAAAACCTAAGTTCAATCCCCAGTACCACAAGAACAAAACAGAGTGAATAAAAAAGATATCTGGGGGACATTGCTTAAACTTGCAGGTGTGTGGTTTCCATGTGACAAAAATCCAGATGTATCTGTTATGCTCAGGAAATTTAGCCCAACCTGTGAACTCCTGGCTGTTCTGCTTGTGGGATCAGTTACAGCATTTGCGGCAGATGTATGGGGAGCGATTTGAGCATGTTGCTTTTATATCTGTTTTTTCATAAAAATGACTTTCATGTCTTAATTTGCTGACTGCATATTAAAATACCAACAAAAGTGAAATCCTCTATCTCTAGTTGTCTGTGCCGTGAATGCACTCGCCCCCCACGTGCTCCACAAAGACCTCCAGGACATTGTTAACAACTTCCGAGGTTTCTACAGGCAGCTCACCAGCGATGGACAGCTCAGATGGGTAAGGAACCTATTTTGTCAAAAGCTTTTATAAATAAGGTTATAACAAATGTGAAAGTAGAGTTGGATTTATGACTTCAGAGTAAAATATTGCACTGGGATAAATGAGGGAGTGGGCGATTTGACCACCAGCCTTTGGAGGTCATTGATTCCTGTGGTAAAGCTTGGCAGTGGATACGTTTGGATCCCGGCAGCTTTCAGCTTCTGTGTAGCTCACTACCTGCTCCTTGGATTAGATGGGTAGCTTAGAGGATGGAGGACTGAAAGGGCAACCCTGGGGAAGGAAAAATGGATAATGTTGATGCTAGGAAAGGAGGTTATTAAGGAGAGGAAGTTAAGAAGTTGGAAGACCATAGTATTATGTCTTCGTGTGTAAAGGTTGGTATCTAAACTATACGGGCAAAGCATGAAAAAGTGAGCGACTAGAGAAAGGATTCTAACACTGAGATAAATCCTTTAATTGAGACTTTGCCCTTGTCTCCTGGTGCCACATGTGTCTTCTTCCAGCTCTGTTCAGTCTCCTGTTCATGCACAGGGAAGGCACAGAAGAATGCATGATCCACAGAGCCTTGAATTTTGTGTATGACCTTCTACAAAGCATGTTAAAATTTTCTTGAAGATGTCACCTTAAAGAAGCTTCCACTGACCAAATCTGGGACAACTGAAGCATCAGAATAAATATGATAGTTGTGGCTTATTATAACCCACTGGATGAAATAAGGGCCATGAGTCCACTCAGACAATAAGCAACAAGAGAAAGCTCGTAACTGGGATCCTACGTAATGACTGTAGATGAACGATGGCCTCAGGAAGCCACCATAGTGCAGCAGTCAGAGGAGTAGCTCACGGGCATGAGTCATCAGTGGACGCCAAGGTCTGGGGGTGAGAGTAACCACTTACTTTTAGAAAAGAAAAACAGTGACCCCAGTCGAGAAACCAAAGGACACTAACTCACTCAGGCAGTACAATTTAATAACGCAAAGTAACATCACTTATGCAGTATTTATGGCAAAAAATGTGTAACCTAGATCTGATCATGAAGAACTCCAGACCAGCTCATATTGAGGTGCAGTGGACAAGTTACCTGGCCCATACTCTTCAAAAATGTCAGTATCATTAGAAAAGAAGCAAAATCATCCCAGATAAAGAGAGATTAAAGAGACATGACAATGCAGTGTGTGTTTTGCAGCTGGGACCAATCCCCAACTCCCACAACTCAAACTTAGGTTGCTCATGGTTTCTGGGGATCCAGTCCGTGATAGGTTGGCTCCAAGGCAGAAACATGGCAGCATAAGGAGGTTGGCAAGGCGGTCGGGAAGCGGAGGAGGGGAGCAACACGAGAGAGGAAGGGGCTGATCCCGATATGGTGATGCACACCTTAAGCCTGGGCTGGGCCAGTTCACAAGACTCTGTCCTAATAAATACAATGAAAAGGACTGGAGGTGTAGCTCAGTGGGAAGCCCTGAAGTCAGTCTCTGTGAGTGAGGAAAGGAGAGGTGGAGAGAGAGACAGAGATAGAGTAGCTAAGATCACATCTCCATGACCCACACGTATCCAGAATTGCACGTTGCTAATCCACGTGTTGGCTCCCAACCCAGTCACACTGGCAGTTGAGCTTAACTACTATAAGTACATTGTTGGGACTGGTGATATTTGATTAGCAGTTATGTTTTAGATAATAGTGTTTCATCAATGTTATACTCCCTGAATATGATCACTGTACAGTGGTTATGTAGGAGAACATCTTTGTTTTTAGCAGTTACACACTCATGTATGGGTAAAAGAGGACACTCTCCGTAACTTCACTGATAAATAGTTGTGAAATAGAGACACACACAGAGAAGAAATGACAGGTATTTTTTGTGTTTTTACAACTTTCCTATAGATGAGAAACCAGTTTCTAAAAATACCTTTAGGTATGTTTCCATTGCTATCTTTTAATTCTTGAATTATGTCCCTGGCAAGAAGATCTAAGTGTCTTTCACGTCTAAGAAGTGCTGTTTGCTTTCCGACTAGATTGGTCCAGAGAAAGGTGTGGTGCAGCTGGCCACAGCGGCCCTTCTGAACGCCGTGTGGGACCTGTGGGCAAAGCAGGAGGGAAAGGTGGGTCACCCTGGAGCTCCAGCATCTGAGACACATTCAGCCTTCTGCAGACTGAAGATGAGCCGTCACCACTCCCCAAAAAGGGAACAGAGAGGCTGATTCCTAACCCTTGAGAGATAGGGGCAGCGGGAAGGAGACCCAGACAAGGGTCAGGAGGGGCAGGCAGCGCCGAGAGGCTGGGCTGATGGCTGTGCCGGGGTCGGGTAGCAGGAGTTTGCCCCCAGTGCATTCACCATCAGGGCAGAACGGTGCATTATGCACGTGGTTTACACATCTTTCCTTCTTTTCTTCCAGCCTCTGTGGAAGTTACTTGTGGACATGGTAAGTAGATTCTTTAATATTACAGCTGCTTCAAAGTAAGATGGATTTTATGGATTCCTTGTCTTTGACGGTTAGGGAATATATCTGAACTGTCTGTTGATAACTGCTGATGGATACAGAAGGGACAGAGCCTCCCTCCAGTGGGCAGCAGTGTGGTGGCAACAGGGAGTTCTGGTCCTGCGACTCTGTGGCACCCGAGGCCTCCACCGCCAGACTGTGGGAAGAGGATCGTTAAAACCCCTGGGAACCTCCCAGGATTAAAGACCAAATGGGACAAGAACCTAGGAAATGCCGTAAAGCAAAATGTTATTATTCAGACATCATCTGGTCACTTTGATGCCAACAGCAACACCAGACCATGGCAGCCCGTGGCATGACCTTGACACACTCAATGTAAAGACATGCACTTGCTGCCCTCTCTTTCCCTGTCTCTCTGTTTTTCTGGTCCTAGGGTTTGAACCCAAGACTTTCTCACTGACTTAACATTCCTAGCCTGCCTGCCTTTCTTCCTTCCTTCCTTCCTTCCTTTATTTTCTTTCTTTCTTTCTTTTTTTTTTTTTTTTTTTGAGACAGGTCTGATGTTTATAACCCACGGCATTCCTCCTGCCTCTGCCTCTGGAGTGCTGGAATTACAGGCATGCGCCACCATGCCCCAGCATATGTGGTGCTAGGGGACTAAGGCCTTGTGCTTGCTAGGCAAGTGCTTTAACCTCTGTGCTTTGTCTCCCGCCCCTATTTTTTTTTAATTATTATTTCAAGATAGGGTTTCTCTAAGTCTCTAAATTGCCCAGGCTACATTCACCATCTTCCTGCCTCAGCCTCCCAGAGGGCTGTTTTCTTTCTCCCTGACCTGTTCATAGCAGGGAGGAGCACCTAGCTGCTAGCAGCAGAAACAAACTCTGTTGTGTCAAGGGGGAGTGAACTTCAGATCCAGACAGACCTGACTTTGAAGATCGGCATAGCTGCTCAGCAGCTGTGTGACCTTGGGCTGTGAATGCCTTAGTGTGATGCCTGGTGGCCAGCAAACAAAGCCAAATTAAGGGAACCAAAGGACACCATGGCCTTGGGGACATTTGAGTCAGGGGTCTTTTTCCTCCTCTGACACAGGTAAAGACAGACTATCATGTCTGATTTTGGACATGGCTGAGGGTAGGGTGTGGGTCCACATTAAGAGGAAAGATGGGGACAAGTCACTCTTTTACAGGGGTCTTTGGGAAAGGGATTTGAGGGCGCCAAAAGGTGCTTGAAGCCCTGCCAGGGGGTACCCCGTATTGCAGCACCAGGCCCTGTCTCGTTGCCTCATCTCTTCCCAGAAGCACAGTCCCAGGGTTGAACGAGCTGTTGCGGTATCTGACAGTCCTGGGGCCGTTGCTGATCCTGAATGGTATTAGTGGGGGTGGAGATGAGGGCAGGCTCCCCCGATTGCTTGGCTGGCTTTGGGGGAAGTTCTGAGGCCAGGCCAGGGCAATATGTGGCTGGAATCCTGGCAGGTAGGGTAGGGAGGGCTGACCCAGAGCACAGCAAGGGTGTGCAGCAGGGCACCAGGTCTCATTCCATCAACATGTCTCCTGTAAGAGAATGAGCTTTCCACTGCATCAGGACGGTCTCCCACTGCAGGCCAGTGGTGGGCCCAGGGCACCCTCCGTCCCAGCTCTGACAGCAGCTTCCTGTCCTCCGACCTCAGTTGCTCTAGAATCTCCTTCATCCCCTTTTGATCCACTGCAGGGTCAGCCTGAGGGTCCGAGTGGGTATGGAGAGGGACACGTCCACTTGCCTTGTACCAAGAGTTTGCTTCATGCCAGCAAACTGTCTGAAAAAGAACAGGGCAAGCCAGGCCTCGTGACACGGACCTGCAGTCCCAGCACTGGGTCCCCAGGCTGTCAGGGACAGCGATGAGCCTCTGAAGGACCCCCCACTAAGATGACAGACCCAGACAATTCACGGAAGCCCCAGAAGTCCCTTCCTGGAAAGGCTATACCCTGCATATCAGCTGAGCAACTCTTAAACACATAATCCATCTGCAAATTGATCTAGTTCCTTTACCCTCCTGTCCTGCTGCCAGGATCCCAGGACGCTGGTTTCCTGCATTGATTTTCGATACATCACCGATGTCCTGACGGAGGAGGATGCTTGTGGTGAGCCCAAGGGAGCCTCCTGGCATATGAGGCATATATACCACAGCTACTGCCTCTGCTGGATAAAGGAGTGATAATACCTTTTTTTTTTTCTTTCAGAAATACTGAAGAAAGGTCAAGTTGGGAAAAAAGAAAGAGGTGGGTTGGGGGAAGCCCCCTTCCTTGTTTGTGCTTTTGTTGCCGTCCACTGTGACTGTGACCCTGGCCTTTGGAGTGCACGTTGTCTTCCTGTGTGCCCCACATCCAGCAGCTGGACCCTTAGACAAACCCAGTGTGGGTTTTGGTGAAGAAACCACCTGGGGTGACCTGTGACTGAGGGGGTGGCTTCAACTGCTGCTCCCAGGAAGCTGGGCTTTAGGCTTGCACTGTTGTATAGGGAGAACTCTTAGAGAACTGGGTACTTAGAGTACATCCTTGTTCCCTTTACACCCCCAGGGGACTGGGCAGAGCCAAAGAAAGGCACCCAGGAGAACAGCTGGTGTGTGCTACTGGCAATCCTAATTTACCAAGGTCCAAGGAGAGCTCAATCCTGATTCCCCAGCTATAGGCAAGCCTAATGCCCCAAGGTCCCTGGAGAGCGCACTCCTAGATCCCCAGCTACAGGCAAGCCTAATTTCCCAAGTTTGGTAGAGAGTACAATCCTAACTCCCTGGTCTATAGGCAATCCTAATTCCCACAGCTATAGGCAAGCTTCATGCCCCAAGGTCCCTGGAAAGCGCACAGTGATGAATATGGTGTTTTCCAGAAGAGCAAATGCTAAACCATGGCTATCCCGCCTATACCACGTCGTGCGCCTGGCTGGGCTACTCAGATGACACGCTGAAGCAGGTGGGCTGTGGGCCTTGGGTTTGCAGACAGGCCAGAGGGGGGAAAGCAAAATGAGTGTTCTACCCTATTCACACTGCTACAATCCGACATCACTTCTGATGCCGGATGTGTGGGCTTCCGCCTGACTCCCGCCAACTCTCCAGTCTCTGGGGACATCACCCTGTCATCCTGCAGTTTCAATCCTGCCACTATCCACCTGGAGTCAGTCTCACACCCCAAGGTTAGGAGCGAGGTGTACAGGGCTGGCCCGCCTCAGAGGCCTGTCATGTAAGTCCAGGTGGTCACCTGAGTTTCTGGGCACCTGGTTGGAAGATGGGGTTTCTGCCCAGGTACCCTGGAATTTTAGGCTTTGATAGAGCAGCTCACAGAACTCAGGGAGCATTTATTGATGTTTACTGGGTTATTACAAAGACTACACATCGGGAAGAGCTATGTAGAGAAGATGGATAGGTCATGCCCTCCCTGGGCATCCCATCACCACATGGCCACAGTCCTTGGTACGCAGATTTTTGGGGTTTTATGGAGGATTTCTTAAGTAGGCATGTTGGTTATGTAACCAACCAATCCTGGCTATTGATGATCAACTTGACCTTCAGCCCTTCAGAACCTCTCTAAAGGTCTGGAGAGGGCTAAAATTTCTAGTCTTTTAGTCATGCTTCAAGTTTTTATTTCCTGTGTTACACAGGCTGTATATTTCTGCTTTTCTGTGAGTTTACTAATTTTTCTTGTTTTTTATTTTTGACAATACTGAGGATTGTCAAATCCTTAATACTGGGCTCAAACTTGCCTCAGTGTCCCTGAGTGCTGGGATTATAGGCCTGCACTACCTGGCCCAGTTACTGTTTCTTTCTAAATCATTCTGGACCTGAGGTCTCTTTCTGAAAGTACTTATCTACTTCCAAAGTTAAACATTTACATTGTAGACACTGGGACTCTGACTTAAAGAGCCCCACCTTGGGCTCTGGAAGATGACAGCCTAGTCATGGGTTCCAGGGCAGAATCAGCCCTCTAACTGCAGGCCTCCTTACCGTGCCAAGCCTCAGTTTCCTCACTGTAAAATAGGGAACTCAAAGCCTGTATCTCGTGGATGGTTTCAGGACTCAAATGAAAGCTGTAGGTTACCACGCCTCAGCAGGCACGTAGCCTGGTTCACTGATTACTCTTTCTCATTAGAGAGAAGAGAGTCAAAGACACACAAGCTGGCTTCTGCTGTTCCTCTCCCTTCACTTAGCCCTGCGGATGTTCCTGAAAAGCCTAGCTTTAAAAAAGAGGGACACTGGTGCTACATTCACCTGCCAGGAAGACGGGGCAATTAAAGAGATGTTTCCCGTAGAGATGGAGAAAAAGCCACCCACAGGAAGAGAGTGATGGCCACGCTGTTTCTGCTCTTAACTCCCAACAGCATGTGGTTGTCCCTCTGGTTTGTGCTGTGGCCATAATGTTACGGAACCCAGAAAAGCTGGGATCCCAAGTGGCCTGGGGAGCACTGTTATATCAGCGGTCTCCCACCCCGGGCTGTGGCCTGTTAGGAACTGGGCCGCACGGCGGGGCTGGAGCAGCAGGTAAGCCAGCAAAGCTTTGCCTGTATTTTCAGCCACTCCTCATCACTCATGTTGCCACCGGAGCTCCACCTCCTGGCAGATCAGCAGAATAAGTCCCTGGTACTAAAAAGTGTAGTGATCATTGTGTCACACAGACAGGTGTAATGAGAGGTGCCCCCTTTCCCACAGCTCTGCATGGCAGCACTGAAGGACGGCTGGACCAGGTAAGGCTTGTGCGTCTGTGGACCTGACCTTCCCGGGTAGGAGCACGAAGAGGGGAGCCAGGGATTGAACGGCACCAACAAGCCTGGAAGCAGGCTGGCACACAGAGATGTGGGTCTGGCAGGCTGATCAGGCACGTCCTCTAAAGATGAGATGTGAGTCCTGGTTGGGATTTTAGAACAACGGAGTTGAATGAGACCTTGGGGAGCACTAACTCCATCCACCGATCTAGAATAGAAAACCTTTTTTATTTTATTTTGTTTTTGCAGTAGTGGGGATCAAACCCAGGGCCTTCGCGTTGAGCTACACCCACAGCCCATTTTTGTTTTTGATTTTAACACAGGGTTTCACCAAGTCACTAAATTGTCTGAGCTCATTTCAAATTTATAATCCTCCTGCCTCAGCCTCCTAGAGTGCTGGAATTACAAGCCCAAACTATGTGGCCCAGCTAGGAAATCCATTCTTTGCAACACTAACAGCAAACTTGGATTCGTCATCCGCGTACGTACTTCTAGAGACAACCTGCTACCCTTTGCCGGGTACGTCTCCATTGCCCAGGGCTCCACATGTCAGAAAGCCCCTGCCTGTCACCCGCCCACAGCCGGCGTGTAGCATCCAGCCATTGGTCCCGGTTCTCCATGGGCTCCCGAGAGCTGGGCCCCTCCACTGCCCTGAGACTGACAGCCTTTCCCTCCCCTGCCTCCTCCTGTCTGCGCGTCTGCACTGGCTCTGGACCGCTGCGTACGGAGGAACTTCCTCTGGATGAACTTGGTTGGCAGTGGTCCAAAGCGTGACACAGAGCAGGGCACAAAGGGACTGTCACGTCTCTCAGTCCAGGCGTTCTAGGTCTCCGAGTGCAGCTCGTGGTGGCTCTTTTGCCTGTGATACGTCACCGGGTTTTCTACCTGCCTGTGCGTGGACTGGCTGCCGACCCTCCTCTCCCTCCAGCTGTGTCTGGGGAGCCGGAGTGTCACACGTGCAGCCTCCGGCCTCTCCCAGCCCAGCCGCGTGGGGGTCCGCTGTAACCTGATCCCCGGCCGGTTCATCTGCACTCGAGTTTCTCGAACACCAAATTCCTTTTAATTTTATTTTTGTGGTGCTGGGAATTGAACCCAGGACCTTCGCACTGAGCTACATTCCCAGCCCTTTTTTCTTACGTTTAATTTTGAGACAGAGCCTCACTGAGTTGCCCAGGTCAGATTGAAACTTGGGATCCTCCTGCCTCTGCCTCCTTCAGTCCTGGGATTCAGATGTTGAATTCTTGTTAAATCTTCAGCAGGATAGCAGGTTGCAGGGTGAGAACCCGAGGAAGGCAATGTGAAGAACCGCAAAGGGACTTTAGTGTCTGGTAGAACCGACGCCGAATCCTGCCTTTCTCCCCCATCCCCTGTAAGTGCCTGCTGCGTGGTCCTGGGCAAGTGGTTCAGCTGCTCGGAACGAGGCTTCTGTCGGAAATGGAAGTAACACTTGGATCTTCTCAAACTTGCCTGTCTGACATGGGCCTGTTCAGGGCAGGTGCTCTGGGCGCTGGCGTCCCGCCCCTCCCCAGCCGGGTGAGCCTGGAACACTTGAACTTGGTGAGTCAGGAAAGCGCCAGAACGTGTCGTGGGCCTCCCGGTTAGAGGCTCTGCACGTGGAAGTTGAGGCCAGTTGCCACCGGCGCCTAGTGCAGGCTCCTGTGCAGCGTGAAAAGGTCTCCGCGGGCTCCGTGCCACGTGCGAGGAGAGGGCGGCAGGTGTCTCGGTGCGTCCGCGTGCAGTCAGGTTATACAGTGGGTGAAGCCACCGCCGCGACCCCGCCACCTGCCCCTGTGCTCAGACGCCTTGTCCCGTGTCCTCTCCCGCGGGGCCAATTCTGGAAGGCCTCTTCCCTGGCGTTAGTTCATGGCCTGGACTGCTGCAAGGCGTGTACTTTTCGTGGTCGTGTGACGGTGGGGAGGAGCCCGAAGCCTCCCCGTACCGTTTTCAGTGCCCGCGGTGACGAGGGCACACCGTCGTGGTTTAGAGCCCGCTTTCCCGCGGGATGGCGCTCAGCCTTCCCTAGTTTTGATCACACGAAGGGCGCGAGCAGCGCGGTAGGCGGAGTGTGAGGAGAGGGGCCGCGTCTTGAGGGGGATGAGTGGCCCTGTGTCTTTTACTGTAATGAAAAATTTAAACCGTAAACATGCGCCCCGTTTTTAGCTCCCAGCGCCTACGCGCTGCTCTCCGCGAGCGGCGTGGGGAGTAGACGGGACTCAGCTGAGGCCCCTCCTGGAGTGCCAGCCCGGCTGCTGCTGGGCGCAACCCCGACGCTGGGGACAGCGCCGGAGAGCTGGGAGCAGGTGCTGCGGCTCGTGGTGGTGCCCCTCTGCCAGGCGAGGGCGCCCGCGCTCAGGTCAGGGAACACAGGAGTCACAGGGCACAGGTGGAGGCCCCGCCTGTGCACGAGCGGCAGAGTATGGCGGGGCAGCAAGGCAGCACCATTGGCTCTCCTGGGGCAGCCAGGCCCCTCCCTCCTGGCTCCAGTCTCTCCACCCTGGCAAGAGTAGCCCGGTGGTCTTTCTCCGTCCTGCTTTTTAAAGACCAGGCCCTGTGTGATGGGCTGTAAAGCATAGGTGTGTGAGTCGTCTTTGACCCAGGACTCAACCGAGAGGGTCCGCAGGCCTGTCAGCCCCATCGCTCTTTCTTCTACTGTAGCTTTGTTCTTACCTCCTTTGCCAACGCAGCGAAGGTTCAGTTAATTGTATTAAAGATCAAATCTCAGGTGTGCACCCCTAATCCCTTGTGTCAGGCTGAGGCAGGAAGACCTCAAATTCAAGCCCAGCCTGGGCAACTTGTCAACTTAGCAAAATCCTACCTCAAAATAGAAAATAGGAAAAGGCTGGAGATACAGCTCAGTGCAAAGGTCCTGCGTTTATTCCCCAAACTGCAAGATAAATAAGTATCTCGCCTCTCTTCCAGTTCCTTCCCTGCAGGTGATTGAGATCCTCACCCTGACACTGACTCAGAAGATGCAGTTGTCAGTTTTATTGTCATGTGACTTGGCTAAAGATGGATTGAGAAAGAGCAAGAGGTTACTGGAAATGTGGTCTGTGAATTATTGACAGGGATGGTCACTTCTACAGAAAGCCCAAGTGTGTCTGCCAATTCAGAGGACACGTCTAAGTGGTTCAACCTGTAATGCCAGCACTCAGGGACACTGAGGCAGGAGGACTGCAAGTTTGAGCCCAGCCTGAGCAGCTTCACAACTTAGCGGGATCCGGCTTCGAAATACAAAAGAGAGCTGAGGGATTTAGCTCAGTGCAAAGGTCCTGGGTTCAGTCCTCAGTATTGTTAAGAATGAAAAATTAGTAAAACTCCACATAGAAAGCCGGAAATACACAGCCTGTGTAACATAAGAAATATAAACTACATATAAATGTATAATTATAGGTTCAAAGTGAAGGTTGGGGCTGATCTCCAGGATGACATACGTAGATGCCGCCTCATCAGAGACATGATTGGACCCGAGAAGATGCTGGTAAATATTCTCTCACTCTGACAAGTGAGTCTGGCATGAACCGCTGTCCAGATCCAAAATATAACTCACTCCAAACATTGGGAATTTTACAATTATTTTCAGATAAAGTATGGCTCAGTGGCTTTGTAGGAGAACTGAAAACAATCCACATGGGCTGATACTTTTGAGGTTTTTAATTCTGCAGAACTAATTAAATAAGATGTGGATGAGGAATGGGTCCTTCCTGCTAAGTTGGCTGAACATGAGTAAACTAGTCTTCCATTGGTGCCATGGTGTGTCAGTCATTAGTCTCACTATCTACCTCATCAGGTAGGCGGGTTTGAGGGGACCATTGGTGAAGCATTGGAAACTTGGGCCAAAAGAGATGTAAGAAGTAGTCATTCTCGACTCTGTATTTTTATCAAACAGTGTTCATTATATGTAAAATATTCCCATAGAAGAACACACAAGCCGGGTGTGGTGGCACATACCCATACTCTCAGAACTCTGGGTGGTTGAGCCAGAGGCTGGTGTGTTTGAGCCTAGCCTGGGCGACTTAGGGATTTAGCATAGCCCCATCTCAAAATACTATTATCTAGTACTGGAAAAACAAAAGTTTCAATCAGATATATTTGTGAAGTGTCAGAGAGTGCTGTAAGTTAAAGTCTGGCCTCCTTGATGTAGGATACAGTCCCATTATTTATACATACGATAATGCTGCTTTGTTTTATGAGGTTATCTTCCTCCAAATAATCGACGATAAGCATTGACCCTGAGTGTGCTGCCCTCTGTTCTCAGTGTCCTGTGAGGGGGCTGTTCCCACTGAGCACATTCTGTAGGTACTCATTCCACCTCTGTCTTCTTGACAGTGTGGGAAGTCAGGGGTCAGAGGGCTCCAGACAGCCAGGGCTTGAAGGCACAAGACCTGGACTCAGTCATACCACTGATTTGATTCTGATGTTCTTGAGTAATTCACTTCTCTGTGTGTCAGTTTTGTTATTGGCAAAAGGAGTTGAGATGAGCTGCCTCTTTGGGTTGTCATGAGCATTAAATGGAACAAAATCCATTCAGTTCCTGGGGGAGGTGCTTCATTAATGGTAGTTATTTATTAATGTGACAGACCTTAGGAGGGCAGGGATCCGGAAATGACTGTTGAACAAACTCAGCATTGATCACCTTTTCACAGTATACTAAAATGGCCGCCCTAGGGATTATTGAATGCAGACTCGGCCTGAGCCCTAGGGCCAGGGAGCTCATCTCAGGGCCCAGCCAGCACCCTTCCCCCTGTCACTGCGCCTCCAGGAACTATTTGCAACCCCTCCAAAAGGCAGAGTGTGGGGCCGGGTTCCATACTTAAAGGCTACACCGTGGCTCCTGTCATTAGGGCTGTGGGAAGGGCCTCGGGAGAGGAAATGCCAGGGGAGTCTTTCTCAGCAGTTGGTGGCACTCAGCGGCAGTGTCTGCACCCTGGGAGCCACAGCCCTGCCGTGAAGGTGGCAGTGGGCAGCTCTCGCTATAAAGGGCATCTCCCCACAGATGATGGACGCCAACCAGCGTTGGGACGTGCCGGAGGCAGTGGAGTGGATGGCAGAGTTGGCCCAGTTCAAGCCACTGTGGATCGAGGAGCCCACATCCCCAGATGACATCCTGGGGCATGCTGCCATTTCCAAGGTTCGAAAAATGCCATTTCTGTTGTCCCAGACCAGAGTGGTCATGACAGATCCCAAAATTTCTCCCTTTGTTTCCTTTTGTATTTTGTGATGGCGTGGGTCTGTGGCTAGTCAGGGAGCAGGAGCTCCATCTGTATAAACCGGCCACTGCTCTTCCCTGGCTGCTTGAGCTATACCTCACGTCAGATCAGCTGAGGCATTAGATTCTCATGGGAGAACCACGCATGCAAGGGATCTAGGCTATACATCCCTTAGGACACCTCCCCCAGTCCACAGAAAAATCTGTTTTAGTTACTTTCTTGTTGCTGGGAAATGAAAGGACATCCCAGCATCCACAACTTAAGGAGGTAAGATCTATTTTAGCTCAGTCTTGGGAGTTCACAGGTGTCCAGCAATGGTGAACACACGTGGCAGCGGTGCAGCCAGAGAGCTTTTCACAGTATGGCAAATGCAGGGAGCCAAGGGCAGGAGGCAGGGCGGGACCTGCACTCACCCCTCCTAAGCATCCACCCCTCCCAGCGAGGCCCCACCTCCCAGCAGCACATGGTATCCATAGTAATCCCCAGCACCCAGATGTATGAGGCTGCTGGGGAGCACTCCAGATCCAAAACGTGGCATTGTGCCCCTGGCTCCCAGAAAACTCGTGTCCACTCCTTATGCAGAACACACTACTCCTTTTTAAGAATTGCCCAAGTCTTAACAGTTCTAACACTGTTTAAAAAGTCCAAGCACAAAGTTCTGTGAGATGCAAGGCAGACTCAGCCGTGAGCTCGTGTGCCGCTTCTCCCTGGGAAAGCTCTAGCCTCGCCTGAGTCTCCAGACTCGGGCTTGTCCTGCCTCGGTGGCTTCCGTTGGCCGTGCCTTGCGCAGCTCCAGAGCAGCTGTGCAGCCTCTGCCATGGGCTTGCACATTGCAGCTGCCGTGGGTGAACCTGTGAGGCCTTCTGACACTATGCGCTGCATGGTCTTTCCTCCCTTAAGTTGGGGATGTCAGGCAATGAATAAGTAACTGAGTCAGGGGGTCACACCCTGGGGAGATGGAGGGAAGAGGCCTGGAGCTGAGGTAAGGGAGGCAGCTTTCAAGGCCAGGCAGGAGGACAGAGACCATCAGCACTCGTGAGCTCAGGTGAGTGAGGGTCTGCACCTTACTGATACGTGGGATCTCAGCCACCCACAGCTGCAAGGGAGAGGACTTGGGAGCTGACACAGAGGCACGCGAAGTTTCCAGAGTAGCCAGTGGAAGGGTTAGCGGGGACAACAGGAAGGGAATAAAAGGAGTCGGGGCCCTGCCAGAAGCAAGTCAGCCAGCAGAGGCTGCCCTGAGTCGTGGGGCCCCTGCTGTGTGGGCTGACTTCTGGTTCCTGCCACTGTGCAGGTGCTGCAGAGGGGAGGCCAGGAGGCTGGGAGAGAGACTGCAGAGCAGTGGCTGGGACAAAGCCTGTGGCAGCATGTGAGCCACTCAGGCCTTGCCCTCTGGGAACACACAGCCCTACACACACGTTCCCCACAGCTTTCTGCTGCCTACCGCAGAAATAGCAGGGACATTTTCTTCCACAGCTATAAATCTTTTAAAGCAGTAGGTGTTACAGCTCAGACTCTAGGAAGATAACACCAGGCTGTTTTCTCTTGTAGGCACTGGCCCCATTAGGAATCGGTGTCGCCACAGGAGAGCAGGTGAGTGGCGGGTTTTGGAGTCGCTACATGCTGACCCCACTGAGGACCCAGTCATACATCAGGCTCCATCCCCTGCAGCATTTTGAGCTGGAACATTTGTACCCTCTTAGAAATGGGCAGGTCAAGAGTCTGGAGTTAGATTTCCGTGTGTAGCTTTTTCTATCATTCCTATAGCTTAGGCTCTTGATTTTGTTCAAAATGTCTAATCAGAATCAACAAGGCAGCAATTTATTTTCAGCTTTGAGGTGAGATCTCATTAAGTCACTAAGTTGCAGTCCAGCCTAGCCTTCCAGAGCGCTAGGATCCAGGCACAGCCACAATGCCTGGCTGAGGTCATTGTTGCAGGGTGCACATGGCTCTACGAAAGCCAGCGTGGAAGCTGGGCATGGGGTCACAGGCCAGTAATCCAAGCACTTGGGAACCTGAGGTGTGAGTATTGCTGTGAATTCAAGGCCAGCATGGGCTACAGAGTGAGGGGCTATAGAGGAAGAGCCTGTCTGGGAATTAAAAAAAAGAAGCAGCAGCAGCAGAAGAAAGGCAGATTTGGAGTTGAGTAAATACAACAGCATTGACTGTCTGTGCTTGTAAACTGAGCCCCAGCACCTGCCAAGCCCTGCCGCAGTCAGCCCGCGAGCAAAGCCCTGCAGGGAACAGACTCTTGTGTTCCCAGCACAAGGAGCAAAACCTCCCTGCTTCCGTTCCCGTCTGTCATCACTGTCACCCTGTCTCACCCCCATGCTGTGCTTCACCTCCCACGTGCCAGTCCATAGTAGAGTTGTGCCCTGACGCATGGTGAGCTGCTGGGATCTGTACCTGACTCACACTGTCATGGCCACAGATCTATGAGGCTGGGAGCCCGAGGTCCCCACTGGCGCTGTCAGGGCAGCCTCATGCTCAGTGAGGACAGAGGAGGAATACAGCTTAGGTTCCGAGGGCCACCGAAGAGTAACAGCTGGCGAGGAGTTGCCACTCGCGGGCTCAGGATCTCGAAGGCCGAGGCCGACTCCTGCGCTGGTGTTATGTTCCATTCTATTTCCAGTGCCACAACAGAGTGATCTTTAAGCAGCTCCTACAGGCTAACGCCCTGCAGTTTCTCCAGATTGACAGCTGCAGACTGGGAAGTGTCAATGAGAACCTCTCAGTGCTACTGATGGCCAAAAAGTTTGGAAGTAAGAGCACTGCAGAGGTGCCGGCCAGCTCCTCCCCTTCCATCCGGCGCTCTGGGTCCCCAGCCCCTCGCCCTCCCAGGGGCTTTGAAATTCTCACGAGTCTGTAGTTTGCCATGTTTTTTTCCTAACTTGCCTTTAACCCTAATCAAGGGATCTGTAATGATTTTCACGGTGGAAGTTCACTATTAAATATTAAATGATTTAATCACCTGGGGGCACTAAAGGACCCCACGGGGCTCTCTCTCACCCCATCTTCCTGCATGGCTTTTGGCATTAAATAGCAACATCTCCTTCTAGTTCCTGTCTGCCCCCACGCTGGCGGCGTCGGCCTCTGTGAACTGGTGCAGCACCTGATTATATTTGACTACATCTCGGTCTCCACAAGCCTTCATAACAGGTCAGTGACGTGGGGTGAGCCCGCCTTGTGCCCCAGTGCATCCCTCCATCCGGACTGGAAGTCCTAACCTCCTACTTTCGTGATCAGACACCCAGAGCGCTATGCACTGTGACAAGGAGCTTTGGGAAAGCCAGGAGCCACAATCAGAAATGATGGTGCCAATGGCTGAGTTGCGTTTGCTTGCGCTTTTCCACGAGGCAGTAAGAATCGGGACCCACAAAAGCACGGTCAGTTGTTCCTTCTAGAACATGGGTGTCTGACCTTTTGACCAGACCAGGCCTCGCTCAGAGAAGCAGGGGTTGTCCTGGGCCACATGTAAGATACATAGTAGGGGACTGGAGGAATAGCACAACAGTTCAAGGCCCCGAGTTTGATTCCCCAGGCACCACGTAAGCCAGGCACAGTGGTGCAAGCCTGTAATCCCAGCATTTGGGAGGCTGAGGCAGGATTACGTGAGCTAGCTCAGGCCAGCCTGGGTGGGCTACATAGTGAATTCAGGTCTAGCCTGGATGATAGAGCAAGAGCCTATCTCAAAAAAATACATAAATATATATGATATGTAATATAGTTGATGTATATAAACAGCAGAACTTCTATTTTTAAATTTTATATATTATATATAAACATTATAATGTAATAACTTGACAAGCCTACATTAAATGAGTAGATAAGTTGCATACATATCAGCCTGAGAGCAGTAAACCTGTCTTCGCAGGCGCACACACAGACAGGCAGGTTGAAACACTGTTGTCACTCATCGCCACTACCTCATTTGAATCCAAATGATAGTGTGTGGTGGATGGAGGAGGCAGGGTTAGTGCTCCACTGAGCTGCCCCCTAAACAGCGTTGTGTTAGGTTGTCACCTGCACGGTGCATTCAAGCACTGAGCCACCATGCTATGAACAGTATCATAAAGATCACATAATAATGTTAGAAGTTAACAGTCTCTTGGGGCGGCGTTTTTATCTCTCCAAGGGGTGTGCATGCCTGTTTTAGGAGGTGGGTACTGGGAAGCTGATTGACTGGTTTGTTGCGTACATGGTGGGGTTTGCACCCAGAACTGCTCTAGCTCTGTTCTTTGACTTCCTAAAGTAAAAGTCAATGTGTGTGAATTCTTCATTTCTTCTTTTTTTAGTTAAATAATGATTTTATTTTTTATTTCATTCATTCATTCATTTAGAGGCAGGGTTTTGTCTGTAGTCCTGTACTCACTATGTAACCCTTGGACTTGAACTCATGGCAGTTCTCCTGCCTCAGCCTTCCAAATGCTGTGATTATAGGTGTGTGCCAGCATGCCCAGCTTATGGGGTGCTGGGGAATTGAACTCAGGGCCTTGCACTTGTTAGGCAAGCACTTTAACTGCTGAGCTACATCCCCAGCCCTAAATAATGATTTTATTGCTTGAGTTCACAGACAAATTTATGCCACCGGGACAGGAATGGCTTGTGTTTCCAGTTGGGGGACAGGATCTGCTTTGTAACAGCGAGTCAGTCAGTGAATTTGCTTCCCAATCGGAGCAAGACAGAACGGCACATCCTGCTCCTCCCTGTTCCTCTGGAACCCTGAAATAGCGGCCACTTGGTGTATCAGCTGGTGGGGTCCTCAGTGAGATGAAGGGCGAATCCTTTAGGTTGAAGGATTCCCGAGATGTTACTGTCCTCGGGATCACACCTGTCTGTGAGGCAGTCAGGCTAGTCTGCTCACTGACTCCTTCAGGTGGTCGGACGTCAGCTTGGGCCAGGGAGGGACACTGCAGAGATAGGGCAGCGCCCACGCACCGGGCCCTGCCTGGGAGCAGGCGCGCATGTGTGATGGCGGGCAGGCCGCAGAAAGAGCGCTTCTCCTCTCCCCGGTGCGGGCGTCTCCCCGTCTGCCGCACCCTGGGCTTCCCTGTCCCTCAGCGTGCCCGGCGGACTTAAGGCTGGGACGTGCCCCTAGTCGTGTGTGGCTTTGCTTATTCTGCTTTCTTGGTCCCTGGCAGTCATGCACTGCAGAACACTTGCTGCAGGTGTAGAGAGAGCAGGAAGGCGCTCACGGGGCAGGTGGAGAGCGGGCTCAGAACCAGAAGCGCATGGGCCGGGTCAGGACACCGGTGAAGAGAGGCGCAGGGGTTCAGCCTGCAGCGATCCTAATGGTTTCTTTCTTCAGCTGGTTGGTGATAGACAGGCGTAACCTCTTAAAATGCCTGGATTATTTTTGTACTATAAAGAACTTTAGCTTAGAATGAAGGAAACGCAGGCCTGAGTTGCCACAAGTGACTTGATCTCATCCTAGTCAAAGCCTCTTTTTTTCACCTGGAAGATGAAGGTTGAGACTATTTTTCTTTTCCCTTGAAATGAATATTTTGATTCTAGAATGAAGAAAATGAACCCTTCGGTTCTGGTAGCATTTGTGTCTTTCCCATCTCTGGGACAGAACACCTGATACCAGAAGCCTAAGGGAGAGGTTTATTTTGGCTGTTGCCGTGATTCTGCCCATGCTTAGGTGACTCCGAGGCGGGAGGGCGTGGGGGAGGAAAGCGGCTTCTGTGATAAGTCCTGAGCGGGAAGGAGCAGGGGCCAAGAACGCCCTTCTCCAAACCACGCCCCCATGGCCCGCTCTTCCGGTCCCACCTCCCATAGCCAGGTTTTTCTGGGGGTATTTTCCATCTAAATCATAACGCTGCTTTCTGTCTCCAGTTTCAGTTCCTGATTTTAGGATTAAGGAGGAGGATTCACTTATGAAATAAGCCATTATCTTCTGACCTATGGGTGGGACCAAGATGGAATTTCCTGTAGAACTTTTAAGGTTTTTCACTCGCACCCCCATAAAAACATAAATATTCCCAATGTCAGGACACAATATACTTCTCCTTAAGCACCTGCACTCTGTTAAGGTGTACTTTAAATTTGTGTACAGGCTCAGGCCTGTAATCCCAGCACTCTGGGAAGCAGGGGTGGGATTCCAAGTTCAAGCCCAGCCAGCGCAATTTGGCAACTTGGTGAGACCCCATCTTGAAATCAGAAATCAAAAATGGGCTGAGGATGGAGCTTGGTGCAAAGGTTCTGTGCTCAATGCCTGGTATCAAACAGAATAAAATAAAAATTTCTGCCTAAGAAATCTTTCCCAAGCCTTTTCAACTAAAAATAAATTAAGGGGAAGTTTTGGTTTCAGCCAACCTTAAAAACTCCTGCATGTCTTGAGAGTTGAGAGAGGATCCCTCCTGTGCCTTGCTATGTATCCCAGGTGGGACACCCCGAGTGCTAGTGCGTCAGGCAGGCCCTGCTGTTCCATAATTCCCCCGTGCAAATAAAACCGCCACTAGACACTGCCCCCAAATGCTGTTACATGCCATCACCTCTGCCTTGTCACGCAGTGGGACACCTGCTTCCCACTCACCTTCCAGCGTCCAGCTCACTTCTGCGGCTGGAGCTTCATCCACATTGATCATGGGTAACACAGTGCGTAAGAGTCAGTTGCTCAGCACCTGTGCCCATGGGAACCAGGACACTGCCTTCCACTTTCGGTATGCATCCCTGCTCCCAGGCCAGCCTATGGCCTGCCCTTCGTGTCTGTCATCACCAGGTGACTAGTTAGGAAGCAGATCATCACCTGTTCTTATCCTCAGACTAGAAAGTGCCTGACAGACCTTGAACCTGATTCCAAGATCTGGGCTGTTCATCTAACTCAGCAGTCTCCAAAATTTTTTGGTACTTGGGAACCACTTCTGTGCAAGAGTGGGACATGGAGTTAGCTACACACCTCAGATCAGGCATTAGAGTCTCGTAAGGGGCACGCAGCCTAGGTCCCTCACACATGTTCAGGGTACAGTAGGGCTTGAGGTCAGTCTGACAGGAGGTAATGTGAGGCTGGGGAAGCGGCTGGAAGTACAGGTGAACCCTGAACATTGGCCCACTGCTCATCTGCTGCTGCGCAGCCTAGTCCCTCACAGGCCTACAGGCCCCAGTACAGAGGGCTGGAGACCCCTGATTAAAATTATTTATATACCTGGAAGGAGCCTCATTAGTGATTTAATCTCCTCGTCTAACTTTTGACTGTTCATTCAGAGTCTGAATTGGTGACCCTGGGGTACCTCAAAACTCTTGAGTTGCAAAGGACTTCCTGGCTCACTGCCTCTTGTCCCCCTCACTGCGGTGGTACAGATGAAAGCACCTGTGGGTACAGAGGTCAGGGCTTTGCACAAACACATGGAGCTTCGTGTCCTGGCCCTCTTAGTGGTGTGCCTCCCCTTCTGCTGGACTGGTCAGCAGCTCACCAACTAGCTCACTTCCAAGGCTGTTGCCTCACTCTGGCTCCTTCCTTCCAGGATGTGTGAATATGTGGACCACCTGCACGAGCATTTCAAGTATCCTGTGATCATCAAGCAGGCTTGCTACATGCCTCCTAAGGTGAGCCAGGCCAGGGATGCTTCTCAGACATGCACCCTTTCAAATCATGCAAACATTTAATTCTTGAGTTGCTTCTGCTTTAGATTTAAGAGCATTATGGGGAGCAGCAGAAATACGTAACATACAGGTTTTGGTTTCCTGTGGCATCAACACTACCCAATGTGTTGTCTGCTAGGATGCTGGCTACTCAACAGAAATGAAGGAGGAGTCTGTAGAGAAACACCAATATCCAGATGGTGAAGTCTGGAAGAAGCTCCTCGCTGCTCAAGAACATTAACTGTCTAGTGTCATACCGTTTTTGTCTTGAATGAAAGGTTTAAATTTCTTGGATAATCTTATGAAAATAGGAGAAAGCTAGGCCTAGTGGCATAGGCCCGTAATCCCACCATTCTGGGAAGTAGAGGCAGGAGGATTACAAGTTAGAGCCCAGGCAATTTAGCAACTTGGTGAGACACAATCTCAAGATTACAATTTTAAAAAATTGGCTGGGGATGGAGCTCAGAGGAAAAACCGGGGTTCAATCTCCAGTACAAAAACAAAGATCAAAGCAAAGTGCCGCATCCTGCTAATAAAGTCCACCTGAAGATCTTACTGTCCTCAGGAATCAGCTTAGTCTTTATAGTGTGACTCTTTGGGGAAGTTAATACATATTCTATATAATCTCTAGCAAATTTCAATTCTCCTAAGGCAAAGCCCAGGAAGATATTCTTTGTGAAATTTCCATCAAGTGCTGGTACTGAGACAATAAAATACTTCCAAAATAAGCAACACACTGCATAATTTGTTGAAACAATTCCTCATTCTAACGTTCTGCCATAAACTAGCAGAATAAAAATAGTTCTGTGGCACCACGAGGGATCTAGTATTTGCAACAAAGGGGAAACACCAACAGTTAGGCTGGAAGTGGTTTGGCGCACTCCTTGCTTTGACCAGCCCAAGCTTATCAGAGAAGTCACACCATGCAGACACTAACGGAGGCAGAATGGTACCAACATCAAGAGGCTTCATCCGTATATGGTCTTCACATTTAAATGACATAGTGCAGCTAGAATGAGATGAATTGTAGAAAAACAGCATATAGTGAACATTTCCAGGTCCTACCAAAGCCCTGTACGTAGCACCCAAACAGCACGGCATGTTTACTTAGGAGCACAGAGGAATCTATTTTAGGAAGAGACAAAATACAACAAAACAACAAACAGAAACCATGGAAAATGCAAAAATAGTTCTTTATTGTAACAACATATAAAACAAATGTTAAGTGTATAAGTTTGTAACACAATAGACCTTTCTTTTGATTTTTGGTGGTACTGGGAAGTGAAGTCAAGTGAACTCTAACTTAGCTACATCTCCAGCCCCCTTTTTTTCTTTAGTTCTTTTTTTTTTTTTTTTTTTTTTGGGACACGGGGTCTATGTCACTAAGTTGCCCAGACTGGGCTTGAACTTTCTTGATCCACCTGCCTCTCAGTGTTGGGATTACAAAGTCAAGGTCTTTTTAAAGATTCAAACAGCATCATTACATCTGCCAGTGACAATACCTTTAAAAGCTAAAGAATTACAATTGAAAAGTCACTGGTAGATTTTTGACCTACTTTTTGACCACAATCCTCCTTTCAAACTCAAAGAACTTTCCCCTGGGCATCACATTCCACCCTGAGGCCTCTTGGAAACCGCCTACACAGACATTTCCATCTTAATAGTCGGGTGTGGGTTGTACCCTTCAATCTGAAAGTCTTCCACTTTGAAGTCATCAATTTTCTCAACTTTTCGGAGGATTTTGAGCTTTGGGAAAGGTCTTGGCTCCCGCTGAAGCTAAAAACAAAATCACACTATTATTTTGTCATACTTGTACGACCTGCTTGTTCTCTCTTCCCCACATCCCTCTGTGAAGCAAGCACACAGGGTTTTCTCAACCACGTCGGACCCTGCCCCTGGTTACCCACCTCTCCTGCCACGTGACCAGCAGGTTCTCCTGCACAGCTAACAGTGAAGGGTGTTTAGTGACATGTCATGGCATCAGAGGGCTGGTGGCTCATCACCTTTTTTGTTTTCACTCTTTTGAGGCAGGGTCACAGTATGCAGTATGTAGCCCAGGCTGGCCCTTGAACTTTCCATGTAGCCCACACTGGTCTTGAACTCACAAACCTCCTGCCTGTGCCTACCAAGTGCTGACATGACAGGCAGGTGCCACCACGCCCAGCTGAGGCTCAAGTTCTTAAAGTAATTCATGGCAAATTTATTACAGATGCAGACATAGCCCTTTACTTTGTTATCTGGGACTCAGTGCAGCATTTCAGTGTGGTTTCCTAAATTCCATAATTTCTATCCCGACTGTCTGTGGCAGAAAGATGGCGTCTGTTGGCAGTTCACAGAGAGGGATACAAGCCAGGCTTTGGGGATGGGGGTTGCACACGCAGGGGCAGTCAGGATGCAGACAGGTCACAAACTCAAGGTGGGGCTCTTCCTTTCTGTACTGGTGCGTAGCACCTTATCGCAGCAGTCATGTTAAGTACCTGCAGCTGCTGTGACTGGGCTTGGCACTGTCCCCACCCACCGGCCCGCCACCCTTTGCTAAGGGGAAGCCCTGCACTTTTATCTCGGACACTGCACTAGGCAGAGTGCCTAGGACACAATTCCATAGATCTCTTTCCAAGAGAAGGAATAGTGATTAACCAAGTATAACAGACTAAGTTCTTACCTGAATTTTCAGTGGTTCGATGTGGTTCAGGTAAATATGTGCATCTCCTAAGGTATGAACGAAGTCACCTGGCTAAATGAACCACGGGGGGGGGGGAGACAGACCGTCAGTCCATCAGTTTCAGTTTCTTTGGGACATCATACTGATGTGTCCAACCTGCAACTTCCCCTGACCCCCACTTAATGCTATAATTAAGAATTTTTAAAAGAAGCCTTATTAGCTACATACATTAACTAGCATATACTGTATATTTTTTGAGCACAGTTTTCCCTCACTCCAAATAGCAAGGACAAAAAAATATGGCAGGCCATATGTTAGACATGCCCAATACATAGTACAAAGGGATCTCAGGGAGCTGGCGGCGTGGCTCAGTGCTTAAAGCGCTTGCCTAGCAAGTGCTAAGGACCGAAGTTCGATTCCCCAGCACCACATAAACAAGACATGGTGGCACACACCTGTCATCCCAGCATTCAGGAGGCTGAGACAGAAGGATTGCCATGAGTCCAAGGCCAGGCTGGGCCCCATAGTGAGAGATCTTAGGACTTTCAAAAGAAAATAACCCGTGTAGTATTGGGGAAAAGTTAACTCCCAGACATTGTATTAGAAGTGCCCCATACAAACCTGTCGGCTGAACAGATCAGAAGGGCAGGAAAACCCCACAGAGGTTTACCAAGTGGGCCACTCGTGTCTTATGGATATGGATCCAGTTTTAATAGTAAGCCCAGCCTGAATCCTCTGCAGTTAGTTTTTCCATGCAACAGACTCTAAGCGCCCAGGGTACAGGGCTGGCCAAACCCATCCTTCCTGGCAGCCCACCTGCAGGCCCGTGATGTGCGCGATCATGTAGGTGAGCAGGGAGTAGCTGGCAATGTTGAAGGGTACGCCCAGGCCCATGTCCCCTGACCGCTGGTACAGCTGGCAGGAGAGCTCCCCGTTCACCACGTAGAACTGGCAGAGAGCGTGGCACGGAGGCAGGGCCATGAGAGGGAGATCTGAGGAACCAACACACAGAGAAAGGGGCAGGAGGCAGTCAGGGAGCGCACATGCGCGCGAGGCCGAGCAGGACGGAAACGGATGCCAGCTCACGTGGTGATCATGACAAAATCCACCAGCCCGAGGGACGCTCACAGGCCATGGTTTGCTGTTATTCAAACAGAACCTCCCTAGCATCCTGGCAGCAGTGGCCACACGCTGATGAAGACCTGTCCATCAATCCTACCCACCCAAGTAAGCTTTCTGTGAATGTGCCTGTATAGCCAAGGCAACACTCTTCTGCCCAAGCTAAAATTGAGCACTGGTGGCACCAAATATATGGTAAATTATTATTTCATTTGCAGGACCCATGGGAATCTGCCACATAGGCACGCACACTCCTCATTAAAAATCTCGGTTACAGATGCAAATTTCCCATTCTAGGAACTTATTACACCCTTTCAGGGATTAGTTTTTACAATACAATTATTAAGAATTAGCAAGGTGTGATGGTGCAGTGAGGGACGCTGAGGCAGGAGAATCCCAAGTTGAAACCCAATCTGAGCATCTTAAGTTTTCCCAAATGAAAAATACAAAGAATTGGGGATACGAAGCTAAGTGGTCAAGAGCCCCAGGGTCTGATCCCCAGTACCACTATAACCCTACAAAAAAATAGCACCACATAAGCTGGGTGTGGTGGTGCATGCCTGAAATCCCAGCACTTGGGAAGCTGAGGCAGGAGAATCACTCTGAGTTCAAGGTTAGCCTGAATTACAGAGTGAGACCCTGTCTAAAGAAAAAAAGTCATTATAGTGAGTGAAGTGGAGGTGATCTGAAACTTTATCTACTTAAAGTTAAAATGCTAAATCTTACGGAGTGTCTGTTGTCATAATATGAGTGAATACAAATGCACAAACTGGGTCTAAACCACAATCTGAAGGCGAAAGAGGAGCGAAGTGTGACTTGCCCAGGGTCACACCACCAACCATGTAGCTGGGGCAGTTCTCAGGGTTCGGCCTCTCTGCGGTGACTCCCAACCCCACACGGTTTCCCTATGTTAACTACACAGCTAAACCAACAGCGGACAGTGGGGACGTGTCCCACCTTTTGGGTTCCAGGCACACATGATGATCCTTCTGTCATCCGGGTTGGTTCTGATGGTGTCAATCACTTTCTGAAGCTGGTCGACTCCTTGGCCTGAGTAATCTGTCGGGTGGTCAAGAGAGGACACGTACACACACAGGTTGGCTTGTGAGACGCACCACCCTACCCAGTGTCACAATTCGGTAGCTATACACACCACTGACTTGTAGGTATCAGGAAAACTCGATGCTCATTACCCACCTTCCCTCCCGGTTCTGGTCCATCAGCTTCAGCTCCTCGCCCGCTACCTGGGATGGAGCTGGAAACTGACCAACACTTCATCAGTTTGGGGGGTACAGCCCGTGCTTCCCCTGGCTACACTTTGCCCGCCAGGTGCTGGGCACTGTTCCAGGCCGAGGAGGTCGTATGTGTTCAGAGAGAAGGCCCGCAAACAATCACGGTTCCAAAAACAAACAGTCAAGGGTTTTTAGGAGAACCACGGCCAGGCATGATGACACATGCGCACAATCTCAGCCTTCTAGGAAGCTGAAGCAGGAAGATCACAAGTTGAAGCCCAGCCAGGAAGACTTAGTAAGACTCCACCTCAAAATTAACAACACAAGGGACGGGGAGGTAGCTCAAGGCACAGCCTGGGTTCAATCCCTAACACAGCAAAAATTTAAAAAATAAAGAGGGAGCACTATAATGGAACATTCCGTATCTTGGCTGTGGTAGTGATTCCAGGAAATACCCATGCTAAAACTGCACAGTCACCTGCAAGTGTGGGCACAGAGAGCACAACCCCATAACTAGACTGCACCCGTGTCGATGTAGGCAAGATGTCGGGCTAGAGGGAATGAAGCAAAGGGCACAGGGGACTTCTCTCTCTCTACTATTTTCTTTGGCACTTCTTATGAATCTATAGTTATTTGAAAATGAAAACATTTTTCCAGTGGAAAAGGCAAGCACTTTGCCCTTGAGCTACACCCCCAAAACTTAAAACCAAGCTGAAGTCACTGAAATCCAATAGCTGGTATTCATACAAAGCTAACCTCACAGGGTGTAATTTTACTAGGTTTCCTAAGCAACAAGTCAGTGGATACTAGAAGGTACAGAAGGCCCTGTGGGCACTGGGGGCCTCGCATCTGCCTGCAGAGCCCACGGGACAGCAGCTGCAGGCGACCTTCAGGCCTGAGGGCCTGGCCCAGCTGCCCCCGACTCTGCACGGTCTTGGGATCAGGCTCAGAGCCTTCGCACGGAGCTACACCTCCATTCATTCATCACTCAGTCATTCATGGTTTCCAAGCAGGTCTTGCTAAATTACCCAGGCTGGGCCTGAACTTGCCTCAACGTCCGCAGAAGGCTGGGATTATGGGCATGTGCCACCATATCTAGTTTACAATATATTTAGTGTATATGTGATGAAGTGTATAAAACACTCAATATACCACTACAGCCATTTTTAAGCATGCAGGTTTTGGCAGCAACAGGCACATGTGGCACTTCTAGAACTTCCATCACCCCAAACTAGAATCTTGTCCTCTCCTGATCAAACTCCCCAATCCCTCCCCGCCCCCCAACATCCATGCCCCACCCTGCAACTCTTCTACTTTGTGCCTCTGAATTTGCCCCATTCCTGTCCACACAACATTTTACAACTTCTTGATTCTGGGAGGCTGAGGCAAGAGGATCACATGTTCATTCAAGCCCAGCCTGACAATTAGCAAGAAACAGTTTCAAAATAGAAACTTAAAGGGGGGGGGTGGGGGTGGGGGGTGAGTGGGACAAGGGATATAGCTCAGGGCAGGGGCCCCGGGTTCAATCTCTAAAACAATGCAAAACTAATGCCACAACTTCTTGAGGTTGTTAATATGAAAAAGCTCTCAAGGCTGCATATAAATGCAGTTTCAGGCCTTCACTAACAGTTCAGGTGACGCCAGGCCCCAGTCCCGCTAGCAGGATGGCGCTGAGTGGACTGTCCCCTCAGATGAGGCACAGTGTCCAGCCCAGCCCCCAAGTCACTACTTCTTGCCCACGCACACATGCCCACGCGTGCACACATACGGAGGGACAATTGCGTTGACAGCATGCCACAGCAGAGCCAGAGGCTGGGACTGGGCTGTCTGACGGAGGTGCTGGCAGCAGCACAGAGGAAGGCGGAAGTCCTCGAGAGGTTCCGTTCTTGCTCGGTGCCAGCAACGGGGGGAGAGGGTGACCAGGCACTGTACTGTATCAACCCCGTGTCACCTACCAGCGCGGGTGCTCCAAGCTGTGTAAAGGGAACGTGAAGCCACTGTGAGGCCCTCCTGGGCACCCCGTCCCCCAGATAAAAATTCTTTCCTACCTTTTTCCCAAACATGGGCCTCAACCCTGCAGCTGCCTGCCAGTGGCAAGGGCAGGAAGGTTCCAGTGCCCAACAGTGTGATCACTACGAGTGTTACCCAACCTTCGGAAGGGTTAGTTATAGCTGCACGTCAGCTGTGGGGACAAGGACTTTTCATCCCCCAGCCTCTGCCCCAGTGGCCCCAGCTCATGCTGGGAAGTGCACCTGAGAACTGGGGCTCGCTTCCTCTCCTCACCTGAATCCATATCTTTGTATTCTGCCCCGAAATGCCTCCACTGGAAGCCGTACACTGGGCCCAGGTCCCCTTCTTGCCGGGTGCAGAACCCCAGGCTGTCCAGGAAGTCTCGGGACCCATTGGCGTCCCAGATCTTCACTCCCTTGGATGACAGTTCTTTGGCATTTGTGGATCCCTGTGAGAGACGAGAATGAACAGGAACTGACTCTCAACTCTGTTCCTGCGGTACTGGTACAGGGCCTTTGCATGGAGCTACACCTCCAGCCCTTTAAAAAAAACCAAAAAACAAAAAACTGAGGTAAGGTATTCAGTGAATTGCCTAGGACTAGGCTCAACTTGCAAATCTCCTGCCTCAGCCTCCTCTAGTGCCTGGCCAAACTGAGTGAATTCTGAGCCATCTGAGCTGAGACTCGGAGAGGCCCCCACGACCTAGGCCTGCAGGCTGGGGTGACACACGGGCACATGGGCACCAGAGACAGCCCAGGCCCAACCGTATTGGATCATCCCTCTCATATCTTTTTTTCTAATCCCTTCAAATTAACTTTTCAAACCCTTTCAAAATATTTGTATATTTTTACCTCACCCAAAAGTTTTGCATTTCTTAGTCAAAATTTGTCCTGTATCCAAGTGTGATACCCAAAATGCATTTAATGCCTCACGTGCAATCTGCCCGTTTCACATACAGGGCACAAAGGATATTTCTAGTGACAAACTAATCAGTATTCACTTTCCTGGCAAATTATCACTAGTCACACAGAACCAAATTTGGACACTTACTTTATTCTTCTCTGTGTCATTATGAAGTCATACTACTGGGCCTAGTGGTGCACGCCTGTGATTTCAGAACTCTGGGAGGCTGAAGCAGGAGGACCACAAGCTGAAAGCCCAGCCTGGGCAACTTAGTGATGCAGCAGGACTGGGTATGTAGCTCAGTGTGAAGGCCCTGTGCTCAGTCCCCAGGAACTCCCCTAACACACAAGTATAATAAAGTTATTTTTACCCACAATCTATACTTACAGTTGCTTTTTTCTTTTTTTGCAAAGTACAATACCTTGTTTATTTCTCTTACATTTCAACCCATTAGATTTGGCCCCTGACACGCTTACCCATGCATGTAGGTTAGGAATAGACCCCTCTGCCACGGGGTACGATGGGCTTAACAGTTAGAAGCGAGGCTTTGGGGCCACATACACCTGGGCCTAGTGCCTGGCCCTCCCACCTACCTCGGACCTGCTCCCTGCCCCTGCAGAGGAGCACCTGCCACGTGACTCCGTGATGAACAGGTGCCACCAGCCAAAGGCTCTGAGAGGCTTCTGCCCCAAAGGTGGCAGCCATTGCGCGGTCCTGACTAGTCTTTTCACAGATCCTTAGCTGCAGGACAGGTGCTTTCTGACCCCTGTATTTGATCCGGACCCCAGTGGAAAACATTACCAGACGTGAATCTCACTACCTGCTAGGGACTTCTGAGAAGCCCAAAGTTACCTTGAAGTTAAAAACAGCGTTTCATGTCCAAGCATCCTGATCCCCCCCCCCCCACCTTTCTACTGCTGAGTTTGTCCAAATTCCAAGAAGTCATTTCTTAGTCTATCACACTGCTTGAAAAGTCTCCCTTTTTAAAGTCTCAAATGGGAAAAAAATAATTTCATGGGGGAAAAAACCTAAACAAAACATCCACCTGGAGTAAATAGCAGCCAGATTCCTCTGCGGTAGGTCAGCATGACCCACTTCATTTGTAGAAGAACAATGACCCTGGAGGAAGGAAAGGATATTCCTTGAAAGGCCCAGTTAATTATATAAATGTTAACCTGAGGGGCTGGGGCATAGCTCGGCAGTTAGAGCGCTTGCCTATCAAGTGCAAGGCCCTGGGCTGACTTCCCAGGGCCACATAAACTCAGCATAGCGGCACACGCTTATAATCCCAGCACTCGGAAGGTTGAGACGGGAGGACTGCCATGAGTATAGGTCTCTAATCTCAGCACTCTAAGAGGCTCAGGATCACAAGTTTGAGCTCAACTTGGGTAAACAGCAACCAATTACAATTTGACAAATACACACAGACACTTTAGGTGACCTATTAAATGTGTATTCCTTTGTCTCACTGGGGTGGGCCACACTTTCACCAAGTGGCCAATTGCAATCTGACACCAGTGGTCATGTTTGGTTGGTGATATGTGACTTCCAGCACATCCCACCCTGACAGACTGCTACGTGTCTGGCCTTGGGGCCTCATCAGAACACAAATAACATTTTATTTTAACAGGCTAGCAGAGTTGCAAGGGCAGCTGGGAATTCACTGAGTACAGTTTATCACAAGATTAACTCACAACCTGGTTATAGAAAGTCACAACAATTTGGGATTATGGAAAGTCATAGAATTACAGAAGTACAGCACGTTAGGGCTGCAGAAGTTAGAGGCTTTCATAGCACCTTGACACTTGATAGAATTAACAGAAGATACAGAAATTACAGAAGTTTAACTCATACAGCAGACACATAACTTGAATAGCATCAGCACCACAAAATGGAGTCACTTTAGTCAGCACAGTAAGTCTGGATTTTAATGACACCGTTACAAACTTGGCAAGACCCTGTCTCAAAATCAAAGATAAAAATGGGCTGGGGGGGTAGCTCAGTGTGAAGACCCCGGACTCGATCTCCAGAACTGCAACAACAACAAAATGTTTGTTTTTTGACACAGGGCTTCCCTCTGAAGTCCAAGCTGGTCCTGAATTCACTATGGAGCCCAGGCTGGCCTCAAAGTCACAGCGATCCTCCTGCCTCAGCCTCCCAAGTGCCGGGATTACAGGCAAGTGCTACACACCCATCCTGCATGGTGCTAGGGAATCAAACCCAGGGCCTTGAGCTTGCAAGTGTTTAACCGCTGAGCTACGCCCCACCTCCACACCAAAACGTTAATCAGTTCTGCAATTCAGCAGAATTGCTATGTGTGCCTGCCTGCTTTTAGGCCTTAGAGTGTTTCTCTTACTCTCTCTGAAAATCATATTCCAATACACTTTGCCTATACAGTGAAAATAGAAAAGTCCCCCTTCTCTATCCTCCTGGGCTGGGCTCTTGCTGTCATTCAGGCGGGGCCTTGTTGCACAGGCCTACAATCCCAACACCCTTGGGATTGGGAGGCTGAGACAGGTAGATTGCAAGTTGCAGTCCACCCTAAAATGCCAACTCAGTGACTTAGTGAGACTATGTCTCAAAAATAAAAATAAAAAAAGGGGGGGCTGCAGATGTGGCCCAGAACAAAGGCCCTGGTTTCAATCCCCGGAACCACGCACCCCCCCCCCAAAAAAAAATTTAAAAACCCTTCTTCTGTTCAAATTTGCTTGTGGGGAAGTAGCTCAGGGTGAAGGTCCTAGATTCAGTCTCCAGCACTACAGAACAGAAAGCAACAAACAAAAATCCTCTCTTCTGAGATTCCTGATGATGTAGCTCAAGCCAGGGGCTGCCTGCCAGTGAAGAGGCCAGCATGAATCCAAACACCCAGATACCAGAGCAGTGGCTCAGTGGTCTGGGAGCTTGCCTAGCAGATGCACAGCCCTGAGTTTGATTTCCCCAGCACCACGTAACAGCTTGGAGTGTAGCGCAGCCTGTAATCCCAGGCTGAAGCAGGATGACTGTTGTGAGGTCAAGGCCAGACTTGGCTACATAGTGAGCTCAGAACCAGCCCAAGGTACACAGCAAAACTGACTCAAAATAAAAATAAAAAAGGTAAAATCACAGAATGAGAAAAGAGGGACTGGCTGCACATCCCAATCTTTCTAAAGTAGGACAAGTGTCGTGGGCCAAGAGGCCCAAGACCACACAAGCCACATCACATGCTACACAGCAGGGATCCCGGCCTCTAGCAGCCCTGGACAGACCACCACTGGTTTTGGACCAGCACATGGTGCATTGAGGCGCTTGAACAGCTGCTCCCTGTTACCTAGCAGCCCTGGCCTTGCCCACAGTACCTCCTCAGCCTCCTGGTATCCAATGATGACTGGCCCATAGTGGGGCCTGCCCGGGGGAGGACGGTGTTGTAGGCCCCAGGCACACAGCAACAAGTAAAAACAACAGGGTGTCTGCCCTCATGGTGCGGACTAGGCACTTTACTCAGAATCCCCCTTCCAATGGAGCTGAGGAAGGCTGACGTTTCACAACCCCATGGAGAGACAATCACAGGAGGATGGAGAGAGGGGAGAGAGTCAAGGCAGGCTCGCCGGTGGAGCCTCCCTGGAGGTGAGGGGGCGCCTCTGAAGGGAAGAAGGTCCTAGAAACAGGAATGGCAAGTAGCAGCAGCCGCAGTGGGGCTCTCCCAGTGCGCCCGAAGATTAGTGAAGAAGCAGGATGGGAAAGACAGGCAGAAAGCTACTAGGGCCGAGCCAGGAAAGGAGCCAGCGAGGGACCGCAGCTTCCAGAAGGTGACTCACCTTTTATTTTAAGACAGAGTCTAGCCTAGTCACTCAGCAGCTCAGGCCAGGCTCAACCCTGCAGTCCTCCTCCTTACCTCAGCCTCCCAGAGTGCTAAGATTACAGGAGGGTCCCACCACACCCTGGTTTAATGACCTGACTTATAAAAAATGGCCTTGCCTTCACCTTCCAAAGGCAGCAGCCTCTTTACCTTGATAAACCACAGCAGCTCCTCCAACACACCCTTCCAGAACACTCGCTTGGTCGTCAGCAGAGGAAACTCACCTGAAAAACAAGGTGCCGTACAGTGAGAACATAGGAAGACAGAACACGACATCGACGACGGCTGGGCTCTCCAGCTGCACCCAGTCACTGACACGTCCGTCCAGGCGAGCTCAGGACACAGAGTTCCACGCAATGACGTGGGGTGGTGCCCACGTGCAAAGGGGAAGAGCCGCCTTGTGAATCCTGTTGCAGAGGTGGGAGGACAACACTCAATTGCTCTGCGGCGAAGTCCACCAGGACCCAGCTGGAAAGGACGTAGTCAGCGTCAGGGCAGGCATCCCACAGGCAAAAGCTAAAGAGCTTTTAAGCCGGGCCCGGTGGAAAAAGCCTGCAATCCCACCCAGCACTGCGGGAAGGGGATCATAACTTTGAGTCCAGCCTGGTCAACTTAGCAAGTCAGTGAGACTGTCTCAGGATTAAAACTAAAAAGTGGGGTGACCAAAAAAATTTTCAGACTAGAGGACACAGACCTATAACCCCAGTGCCCTGGAAGGCTATGGCAGGAGGACTGCAAGTTCAAGCCCCGCTGGGGCGACTCAGTGAGCAACACACCCAGTCTACAACCCCAAGCAGAGAAAACAGACTGGGCTGGAGCTCAGTGTGATAGCTTTGGGTTGGATCCTTAGTACTAACAAAATTTTTTTTAAAAGTTTATAAATAAAGCACACTGATCTCTTTGTCCTCTATTGTTTTAGCATACCCAAACCAGCCACTGTGTAAACACTTGATGTGCACGATCCAGCCCGAAGCCTGGGCATGACTCTCTGTGGCAGAACTTTATGATTTATATTACCCACACTCAGAGGCAGGAATAAGCCTGCAGCGTAAGGTACCAGAGAAGGAGGAAGCCATCAGCAGAGAAATACAAGTGTAAAAGCTTATCTCTAAATGCAGTCAGCGACTGGGTCCCAGTTACTAGTTTATATAGTGGCAGAGCCGTTTTCAGGCCCCTGCTGTTACTGGGATTCCCTACTGGGCGTATTTCTTCCTTTTTTCTTTTTTGACGTTCATACATTTCCCGTCAGTCTGTCTGGTTCATTTCGGTTCCTTCACTGAGACACCTGAGGCAGAACTGCCTGGTTTCTTGCCTGTGATGACCAAGGTGTAAAGGTCCCTGCTTACGTCTGGCTTTCGGTAGAAAATCCTCCCTTTCCTCAATTTTTCCACGCACGACAATGAGACACGCATGGGTACAGCCAGTGGTAAGAACTGAAGACAGAAAAAAAAAAACCCTTTCGTCTTTGACATTCAGGGAAAATGACCGGACAGCTCGCCTGGGGTCTCTGCTGAGGGGGACTTGGGCACAGGTGTGGTGGCTGCTCTGGCAATCCCAGCACTCTGGGAGGCTGAGGCAGGGAGGACCGTGAATGACTCTCAACTTAGTGCATGAGAGAGAGCCTGTCTGAAAATTAAAAAAAAATAAAAAAGGAAAGCAACGCAGTTCATTCCCAGTACCACAAAACAAGGAAGGAAAACAGGGAAAGAGAAAGAAGGTCGGGCTTCATCAGAGCCCACTCCTGCAGCAGCAGCAGCAGCAGCAGAGATCTCCGCTCAGAGGCCGCTGATGAAGTTTCCAGTGTCTGGACTGGAGTGGAGTGGATGGGTGTCCTTCTAACTGGAAGGACTCTGCTTCTCCGACTGTGGGGTCTCCCCACTCGAAACCACTGCCCACACTTGGCTCAAGGATAGTTCTCCTTTGATTCTTCAAAAATAAACAAAGAGATTCCATTTGGTCCAGCTAGGTCTCTTCTGGGTATTGGCAGACTTCGGAGACGTGGAAAGGGAGAAAGGGAACGGTAGGGGGCAAAAAATGACGAAGATGCGTTATGAATGTGCAGCGAGCCTCCAAGATGAGCTAAGTATGTACTGCAAGCACGTATCAATAAATGATGTAAAAGACGCTCCTCGTTATTGCAGAGGTGAGCGCTATCCCCGGGTGGGCCCACGGCGGCAGCCCTCCGCCAGCGAGCCTAGCGCCGCCGCGTCCCGCGCGGCAGGAGAGCTGGGCGCCGGCCACCAACGCTCGGCAAAGGGCCCCGCCCAGGAACTCGGTTTCCCGCCGCCGCCCCCCAATCACGTTCACGGCAGTTTTTAAAAGCAACGTTTGCCCAACCGAACAGCCAATAAGAGGGGAGCAGAGGCGGGGCCGAAGCCACGTCCGCAGGACCGAGGTTTCGCGCGGCCGGCGGCTCCCTTTCCGCCCGGGGGCAAGCACTGCGGGTCGCGCTCGCTTGGGGGACGCTGAGTAAGTGGGAGGTCGCCCCCGCGTGGGCAGGGCCGCGGTCGCCACGATCCGGTTCGCCCCCAAACTGTCGCCCCTTGCGGCGGAGCCCAGGCGCCGCCCCCCGCCCGGCGCGGCCCGCGCGCTCACCTCTCAGGCTGTAGCGGGCCTGCATGCCGAACACCGACAGCGTGCCGGTGCCCGTGCGGTCCTCCTTGCTGGCGCCGCACCGCAGGATGTGCTCGACCTGCCGCAGGTACTGCCGCTCGCCGTGCGGGGCCGGCTCCGCGCGCGGGCTCTGCGCGGCGGCGGGCGGCTCGGCGCCCGAGGCGGGCATGCTGCGCGCGGGGCGCGGGAGCCCGACTACGCGGCCACGGCGCGCTCTTTCCAGCTCCGCCCCTTCCTTTTCGGAAGCCGGGGGCCGGCCGAGCTCCCGGACGCGCCCGGAAGTCGTAGGCGCTTGGAAGGCTGGGGCAGGAAAGTTGTGAGCTGCAGAAGTTTAGGGATTTAGCTGCACCCTGTGTCAAAAAAGGATGGGGACGTAGGTTGGTACGCATGCCCCATATCTAATTCCTGGACACAAACACGGACGCACGCCTGCCTCGCAGCCTTTCAGAGCAAGGAAGGTGGCCCAGGCCTGTAACTCCAGCAGGAAGTTCCTGGGACCAAGTACCCAACAAAGAAACGAAAACAAAAAAAAAAAAAAAAAAAAAAAAGGAGGGAGGAGGCTGTTTCTAATGGTATCTTTTCGGGGTGCACCATGCCATTCCCTGAGAGAACCTAGGATTCCCACCAGTCTATTTGAGCGTCCCTTTTTTCCCCGTTTTATTAATACGTATATACGCGATGCATGTTTACACTGAACTTGAGTATGTTGTGCACATGTGTATCGCATCAGACTTACAAACCCTTCCCCTCTCCCTTTTTGGCCCTCCCACATCCTTCCCCTCCCCCCAAAATCCCCATCCCCCCATTTAGTTCTATGCTATGCCTGTATTGTGCGTTTCTCATTAGAGAAACCATTCCGTATTTAATCTTCTGTGTCTGACTCACTTCGCATCCACTTACCTACAAAAGCCTCAAAGCCATCTGTCTTACATACACCACAATTTTGTATCCATTGGTCTGTTGATAGTATTTTGGTGTCTTTCGCATTTAAGCTCTTGTTAGGTGTGCTGCTATGAGCGAGGCTATACCCATGTCTCTTATATATGATGCTTTTAACTCTTGCAAAGATTGCCAGAAGAGGTATGGCAGGATCAAAGGGATATTTATTTTCAGCCTCTTGAGGAATTTCCATGCTGGTTGGACTAGGTTATAATTCCACCAGCAATGTAAGAGGGCTTCTTTTTCCCTACACACTCACCAGCATTGATTGAGATTTCTTCAGCCAAGTGGACAGACCAACAAGTGAGCCGCATTTCTGTTTTCTCTCATCCTCACAGCCTGCAGCTGGATCAAATCGTGCTATTTTAGATGATTAGTGGTGGCTGGAGATTTCTCAAGGCTTTAGTACCGCATTTTGCAATTTCACTGAAAAGTTTACAGTGGAAACACAGGTGAGTAGGGACTGTTTAACAATGAGCTTGCTTTATTATTTATTTTTGTGGTACAGGAGTTCGAGCCCAGGGCCTTCACACTGAGCTACCTCTCAAGCCCATTTTTATTTTTAATTTTGAAGTAGGGGCTCACTGAGTCACTAAATTGCCCAAACAGGCTCAGAGTTAAGATCCTCCTACTTATGCCTCCCAGAGAGTGGGATTACAGGTGGGATTATAGGGATTACAGGCCTGTGCCACCTGGCCTGGCTAATAATTAGTTGTTTTTCGCAGTACTTGGGATTGAGCGAAGAACCTTCACTCTGAGCTACATCCTTAGCTCCTTTTTATTTTTTATTTGAGACAAGGCCTTACTAAATTGCTGAATTGCCCAGGCTGGGTTCAAACATGCCTCAGCCTTCCAGAGTACTAGGATTCCAGGCATATGCCATCACACCCAGTTAGTAGTTTTAAATGTAGTAATATGAGTTGTAAATACGTACAGTCTTCTGCACCAGTTGATTGAGAACATCAATGCTCAATAATTTTTTTGTTTATTATAAAAATAAAAAGCCAAGCCTGACGGTGCTGGCCTGCAATCCCAGCACTCTAGGAGGCAGAAGCAGGAGGACTGCAAGTTCAAACCCACACTGAGCAATTCATCAGCCTACGGAGACCCTGTCTCAAAAAATCAACAATAAAGATGACCTGAGGCTATAGCTCAATGCGGACAGCCTTGGGCTTAATCCTCAGTGCCACAAAAACTTTTCTTTTGCTTACGCCTGGGATGCTGGGCCAGATGGCCTATGGAGAGCTGGTGACATGAATGGTACAACGAATTTACCATCATCTAAGACGATTTTATGTGGATGGTAGTACATTGTCAAGAGGGACAGCAGGTGGGCATCTAAGAGGAATCACACCATCCAGATGACGGATTGAGGTTTTTGTAAGCGGTAGGATGTGGGAAACGGGCTCTGGACAGTAGATCTAGATGTCTCTGAAACATTCCTTCCAGGGCACCTTGTTTCTGCTGATCCTTCAGGAGCACAGGTGCTGTTTCTGAGTTGTACACTGAAGTTGCAAACTGCCAAGGCCTGTCTCTTGTGTGGGCCTCACAAAAGGCTTTTGGGGGTGAGGATGGGTCATTAACCCCTGGGAGGCATGAGTAGTTTCCATGTTTATTAATTATGTTGTTCTGGTTCTAGTCAGTGTTAGTGCAGCCCCTGGTGACTGCGCAGTAGATGCTGCGCAGACCACGTCTGAGAGTCGTGAATGCTGGGAATCGTTAACACCTTGGTCATACCCAAGGACGTGAAGAATAGGATGTGGGCTCCGCTAAAATGTATTAAATGTTAAAAAACGAAACAAGAAACCTCCCTCCTCCCGCATACTGGCCTTTTTACCCAGGAATCTATTGATGTATTTCCTCGACCCTAGCGCCACCCCTCAGCTCAAGATTCTTTTGTTTTGTTTTGTTTTGTACAGTAAGTAAGTTTAATGATCTCCTGGATGTTACGGATTGGTGTAAGGCCTCCAGAAAAGGTTGATCGCCGGCCAATAGGCTCTGGGAGCGGGTGGGACGTTCAAAGGTTGGGGTTAACAGAGGAAGTGAGGTCACCTAGGGGTGGTACTCTTCAAGGGGCTACTGGGGTACGGGCTCCGCTTCTCTGCCCGCTTCTGGCTATCACGAGGCACGCAGCAGCTTCTCTGTCTACGGTGGCGTGCTGGGCCCACAGGCCTCCAGGCGAGGACATCAAGTTCTGTGGGCTAAAACTACTCCAAAACTCGACCTTTTCCCAAAAAAATTGTCTCAGGTCTTTCGTCACAGGGAAAACTAACACTCCAAGATTCTGGTGTCTTAGTGCTTCAGTGCCCCTTTCAAGCCCAAGTTTTAATTTTGTTTGTTTTCAGGTTTTAACTTTTATGACCCAAGTGCAAAGCCCTGAATTTGATTCCCCAGCACCGCAGAAGCCGGGCGTGGTGACACATGCCAGTTGTCCCAGCACTCATGAGGTTGAGGCAGGAGGGTTGCCCTGTGTTTGAGACCAGCCTGGACTGCAGAGGGTGAGACCTTACCAACAAAAACTAAGAAGTTTCTTGTAGCCCTGTCTCATCTGGCCAGCCAAAATAATAAATAACAGTGCGTGCTTTTGTGTGGCACAATGCCCTCACAAAGTAAATCTCGGAGACAGTTTACAAACTAGTTGTCCATTTGGGCTAATTGGCAGGAAGGTGTTTCAGGAACCATTAGGCCAGCCCCGTGGGAGCGAATTGGAGCTCTTGCCGTTAAGTGCCCTCAAGGCCGGAGTACGCTGAAATGCGTGGAGGTACAGGGCACCAGGTGCTTCCAGTTGACTTAGTACTTCATAGTACTAAGCTGGCTTTTCTTAGATCATTCTAGGTTCTTACCCCTACCATTTCATCTCCACTCTGCCTTTATACTAAGAAATCATTATGTTTTTATTTGTTTAGATTTTTGCTTCCTGAAGGCTGAACATAGGGCTTTTTTGCGCTGGGCAGCATTCCTGGCTCTTTAAAAAAAAAATTTTTTTTTTCTCTTGAGACAAGGTCTCACTTAGTAGTCAGGCTGGTTCTGAACTCGCTGTGTAGCCCTGGCTGGCCTCCAATTCACAGCAGTAATCCTGCTGAGATTATGGGTGTGTGCCACCATGCCCTGCTTATGTGGTGCTGGGGAATCAAACTCAAGACTTGGCACTTGCTAGGCAAGCAGTCTGATCACTGTGCTGTTCCCCCAGCCCCTTAAATTTTATTTTGAGACAGAACCTTGCTAAGTCACTAAGTTGCCCAGGCGGGGCTTGCACACTGTAACCCTTCTGCCTCGGCCACCTAGAGTGCTGGAATTACAGGTATGTACGACTGTGCCCGGCTAGTGAAGAATACATTTTTAAAACGTCTGAATCTCCTTGGGGAATGTCACCCTCCTGCACGTAGGACAGACAAACTAGTGCGCTCTTCTTTCTCATCTCAAGTCATGGCTGCTGTCTCCATGTTGTTTTGAACCCGGTCTAAGCATTCCACCCGAGTATCAGCTGACTTTACAGAGTGCCTCCAGGACACAGGAGTGCACTCCCCCGCCCACATGCAGAGTCGGGCAGAGAATGGATGCCTCACATTGGCTGCCCCGGGGACATGTGAGCTAGAGTGAATGATCCTCAGAGACTCATTTAACAAGCATGCCTGTCACAGGACCTTCCACGGTCCCTATCTTCCTAGAAATGCTTTTCTACCAGAGAGAAGTAGCCCCAAGGTACTAAATGAGATATCTGCAGATGGGCAGGGAGTGGGGCTCAGTGGTAGAGCACTCGTCCACCGTGTGCCAGGCTCTGGGTTCCAGCCCCAGCCCTGCAAGCAGTGATGAGTGTTATGATGGTAATAGGGCAAGTAAAGGCCAGAGGGATGGGGTTGGGACAGCCACACAGCAGGCAGGGGGGTCACCTCACTGAGGAGGGCCCCTGAATCGTGGCAGCAGGTTCTGCAGCACTTGCATCTAAAGAAACAAAAAATAGGGATCATACAGGTGTGGGGTCCTGTGTCACCCTGGGAAGAATGATTATTAATGGGTACAGTCACCTTGAGGGCGGGTAGCAGGCTCTGCCTTCTCATAATGAGACCTATTTGCTAAAAATTGGACTTCCTGTGTTTAACAGCCACAGCAATTTATAATTGTTATTTTGAACGATTATGCACTAATAAGTACAATTACCCAGACTGAATATTTGATAGCATTTGCTGGTGTAAGGAATTTTCAAGGCTTACAAATGTTTAGTTTTACTGATCGATAAAAGAGATGGAAGAGTAAAAACCTCTGACATTGGGATAAAATGCTCAGGGAAATAGAGTTAAGGAGAAAATGAAATGAGATAAAATATTAAATGTCACTGTTAAAGAGCAACTTTTTGTATGTTTGTTTAAATGGAGGTTGCTGTTTACATTTTGTTGGGCATATTTTAAATAGGTGACAAACTAATTTAATAATGGGAAAATTATACTTTTCTATATTCTCAACTTATATTGAAAAATTACAGGAAAGGGCATA
>PVKB01006058.1:0-75528 GCA_004027205.1 Ctenodactylus gundi | reverse complement strand
GCTCTCCAAAAGCCAACCTCTTTCCCATGCTCGGCTTCCGGAATGCCCACAGCCTGGTTGCTTCCCTTTAGGAGGGACACAGGAAAACTCTTTGCTACTGCAGCTAGAGGAGGAAAGAGTTTCAGCTATTAACCTCAGGGGTTTACCATCAAACAGCCCAAGCTGCACATTCCACATAAGCGCCACTGTACCCAGGGCAGCCAATCAGGATTCCAGTCCCGCCTTCTTAATCATCAACACAGAAGAGATGAGCAGCTATTGGAAGAAGATTTGGCATGGAAGATGAAGACCAAATTAATCAATGAAGGAAGGTGGGGCTGGGAACAGAGCTCCATGGTTAGAGTGTCTCCCTGGCTGTGCAAGGCCCTCAGCTGGACTCCCCCATACCCCATGCAAATGAGCTGGGCGTGGTGGTACATGCCAGCAATCTCAGCACTTGGGAGGCTGAGACAAGATACTTATCTTGAGTGAGGCCACCCTAGGCTGCATAGTGAGTTTAGGACCAGACTGGACTACAGAATGAAATCCTGTCTCAAAGATAGGTAGGTAGGGAGGTAGGTAGCTAGCTAGCTAGCTAGCTAGATAGATAGATAGATAGATAGATAGATAGATAGATATGAAATGCCATTCGCCAGCGAGGAGCATCTAATTGTTTTCCCTTCTCTGCTTCACAAATATTGCCTAAAGTACTGTGTATGGGCTCTGCAGAAAATAGGACAACCTGCCACACATTCCTGTCAGCATTTTGGTACATACGCATTTCACTTCAGCTGTTGTATTGTGTGAGATATTATTATCTTATTATAATGCATCTATTACAATGCCTATATCATAGTTTGGCAGCATGTATAATTTGTTATATTATTGATGGTCAAAACATCAATCAGGGGCTGGAGGAATGGCACAGCAGTTAAAGCACTTGCACAGCCCAGTGTTAGATTCCCCAGCACCACATAAAGCTGGGCGTGGTGATGCACACCTGTTATCCCAGCAGTCAGGAGACTGAGGCAGGAGGATTGCTGTGATTTTGAGGCGAGCTGGGCTATGGCTGTATAGTGAGTTCAGGACTAGACTGAACCAGTTTGTTCCTATGTGACACACCTCACAGAGGATGAGCGCCGGGCAGCCGGAAGGGCTGAGCTCCAGCTGTTCTTCTCTTGCAGTGCTGCCCCTCCAGCTCAACTCTTAAGAGAATAGGATCTAGAGCCAGGCAGGTTCTGCTGGTACGGCACCATTCTCGCTTTCCTACATTCAATTCTACTGGATTTCAGCATATGCTCTCGGAACAACGCTCGTCTTTGTGTTTCCCCGTTAGCTTGGTAGTTGGCTGCCATTGCATGTCAATAAAGAACCACTATTTCATTTTTTGTTCTAGTTCATTAATGAGTTTAGGTAGTTAGTGTCCTGGATGTTTCCCTGCTATCCACTTTATGACACAGTGGTGTCATATGCTGGTGGTGGTTTGTTTTTTCACTGAGTCCTTATGGTAAATATAAAATTAGAAGTTTCTAAAAGTATTTTTCCCCTTCTGCATTTTGTAAAGGGTGTGAGGCACCCTGGCAAAAAAAGACAGAGGAGAAGAAGGAAAAGAAGATGAAAGCAAAAATAATTTTGGTGTGGGGTAAGTCTGAGCATCAGTCAGCTTCTCATTCCTCAGAAATACCTGAGGAAATGCATTTAGAGAAGGAAAGATTTATGGCTCACAGTTTTAAAGGATTCAGTCCATGGCCACATGGCTCCATTGCTGTTAGGTTTTCTGTGTGGGTGAGCATCATGGCGGGAAGGGCATGGTAAGAAGGGCATGGTGGGGCAAAGCTGCTCACCTCATGAAGGCAGGGAAGCAGAGAGAGCCAGAGGAAGGGGCCAGCGACAAGACACATGCTTCAGGAACATGCTCCAAGGGACTTATTTCCTGATCCTAAAGTTTTCATCACTTCCCAATAGTACCACCAGATTGAGACCAAGCTTTCAACACATGAGCCTTTGGGAACATTCCAGACCCAACCATGATACCAACTTCCTCTAACTAGGCCTCACATCCTGTATCTCCCACCACCTCACAATAGCGCTGCCAACTGGACATAAGCCTTCAACACATGGGCCTTTGGCAGACACTCCAGATCTAAACTATAAATTTATTAAATTTATTATATCCCTTCCAGAGAGCCTGCAACTGGCTTAAGATGTGGTGTGATGCTAGAGAAAGAGATGGAAATAACTGTGGTCAGTGGACAAAGGTTTTTGGATGCTCATGTCTTTTGGAGAGCGGGACAATCCAGGCAAAGACTAGACACAGTAGAAAGACCCCAGGATTCACCAGAGTCTGTATCTGAAGTAGTGGTGTCTGGGCCTGTAGCAGGTACAAGAAATATCAAGAAGCGATAAATTATCACTTAGGTGATTTGTATGTGGAAGTTGGAATTTTAAAAATCTAGTGGTGAAGCAAGACATGAAAGAATGAGGGAGTCAGCAGCAGTGGGGGGGGGGGGGGGGAGGACTTGCTTCACTGATATATTCCAGCACCTGGCGCCGCCCTGACCACACAAACACACACACACAAGACTCTTCAAGTGCTTATAGCAAATGGACAAGTGCATGAATGGATTAATTGTGGTAGCAAAAAATCAGAGGTTGTGAGCTACTTTTAAGGATGTCAGAGATGCTACAAATTTGAGAGAGTAGGAGCCATGTGATTGGTATGCATAGTGTGATTGGAAATCACAGTGAACATTTAAATTTTTAAACTTACTGCAGTTAAAGACACACTGCCATTAATCTCTGTCAAATGATTCCTCCTTGGTTTGAATACTCTTGACCTATTTTTTCGCCACTTTCCGAAACAGTTCTGGAAGCCGTCTTTCATGTGTTACCCTTCATGACGTGCTGTCTTGCCTGACTCCATGTCCTGAATCAATTTAAAACACTTATCTTTCAAGGTCAGTCTGACTTTGAGGAAGAGCCTTAAGTCTCATGGGGCCACACCTGGCACCTAACGTGGAGCAGACTCACCGTCACGTTCTCACAAGCTGCCTTCCCATTGGATGGTCTCATGAGCTTTCCCAATGAATGGCACTTGGCTGCAGAATTCAATGTCCTTTTGATCACACTTTGTGAAGACATTCAAGAACTGCTCAAGAAAGTGGCAGGGGTGACAGATCAGAGCATTTGCCTCACATGCACAAGGCCCTGGGTTCGATTCCCCGGCACCACATAAAAATGAGTGGGGTGTGGTGGTGCATGCCTGTAATCTCAGCACTGAAGAGGCGAGACAGAGGATTACCGTGAGTTTGAGACCAACCCGATTTGCATAGTGAGTTCAGGACCAGCCTTGACTATACAATGAGTCCCTATTTCCTCTCCTCCCCCCAAACAAAAGTAAGTACTGTGAGGGGAATTTATGGCAATGTGTTTTTCCTTATAATAAATGTTTTTAAGTTAAACACTTTGACTGCCCCCATTGTACCCTCACAGAGACCATTTAACTGGCACATGTGTTAGGTAGGTACGCCATGCCTTGCACCCGCGCTTGGGATGAGGCAGAAAGCTCTGTCCCTACTTCTACTAACAAGCCAAGTCTGTGTGTAAATAGGCAGAAGTGAGTGTATGAATAAGACCGGCTGTGCCACATGGCAAAGGATGGGTAAGCCCAAGTCAGACAGGCACCTGTGTGAGAGCAGGTTAGATGGCCGTGCGAAATCTGCCCGGTCCCTGGTTGAATTCCCAAAGGCAAGACAGTTCGGGGGAAGGAGCAGGCAGAAGACCCTGGAGTGGGAGCACACAGGACACAGCCAGGGGCCCGCTGCCATCCTGTTAGGAAGACCGCGACGCTGGGCTGAGGATGCTGTAATGCACTACAAACACTAGCAGTCACTCTTGGTTCTGCATGTCAGAGAGTCGTGGCTGAAAGCAACGCTTTTCTGCTTGTTTGTTTGTTTGTTTTTTGTAGTACTGGGGATCAAACCCAGGGCCTCACTCATGCACATGCTGGGCAAGGGCTCTGACCACCTAGCTGCATCTCCAACCCTAAAGACATTGTTTGTTTAAAAAAAAAGAAAAAGAAAAAGAAAAGGAGAGAATTTAGAGGGCGGGGGCTTAGCTCAGCGACTAGAGTGCTTACCTAGGAAGTACAAGGCCCCGAGTTTGATTCCCCCAGCACCACATAATATCAAGAGCTGAGCATGGTGGCACATGGCTGTAATCCTAGCACTCAGGAGGCTGAGGCAGAAGGATTGCTGTGAATTCTAGGCCAGCCTGGGCTACAGAGCAAGACCCTGCCTCAAAATAAATAAACAATTTGGAAGCTGGAGGAGTAGCCAAATGGTTAGAGCACTTTCCCAGCATGCACAGCATCCTAGGTCCCTTTCAATTCCCTAGTACCACATTAAAATGCAGAGTCTCAGGCAGTCTCAGGCCCTCCCAGGCCCTCCGCGTCTCCACCCGCAGAGGAGAAGAGCCTCGAGTGGTTTGTGAGCCTTCGAGCACCTGAGGATTGCTCCGGTGAAGGAGGAGGGTCCAGCTCACGAGGCCAGACCGCTGGCCAGGCCCAGGTCCCATGCTGGAAGACAGTGACAGCAGACCCAGCAGGGCCAACAGGGAGAAGCCGGAAAGGACATGGGGCTTTGGGCTGGACCGCCACGGCGGACTGCTGACTGTCAGTTTGCTAATACATCAGTCCTCTTCTCCTAGGCAGGAAACTCACTGTTCCCTTTAATCCATTTTTTCTCCTATCTGCTTCTTCACTAGCGAGCACTGGTTTTTTGATCGCCACAAAGCAAATAAAAGTTTTTCTTCCTTTGTGTGTGTGTGTGTGGTATTGCGATTGAACCCAGGGCCTTTGCATAGAGCTACATCACTAGCCCCGTTTTTGTTTTCATTTTGGAAGAGGTCTCACTCCATTGCTAAGCTGCCAAGGCTGGATTTGAACTTTACGATACAGGATTTCACTCTGTGTGGTCCAGGCTGGTCCTGAACTCGGGGCAATCCTCCTGCCTCCACCTCCAGAGTGCTGGGATGACAGGCGGCGCTACCAGGTCCCAGGAGCGACCTCCTTCAGAGACACATCTCCAACCTCCGCTGGGTCCCCGGGCTGGAGTAAAGAGATCATCTAACGGGACCAGGAGAGGAGAAGGCTGAGAATACCTGCTCTCCCGAAGCCAGCTCTCCGCCCTCCCCGCGTCCCGCCCGGTCACGCAGGTGCGGTTCAAAGCGGGCGCGGCATCTCCACCAGCTCTTAATCATCCTGAATTCCAGAAAAGTCAGGTCTCTCGGAAGGAGAGTCAACAGCAGCGCCCGGGCCGCGGCTCATTTCCACTTCAAATATACGGTGAATCGGTTACTCCTCAATTAATCAAATAGCTGGCGTGTCCCTAAAGTGGCATAAAGTGACACGCTGTGTGAAATCAAGTTTTCTTTCCCCAGATCATGAAAGCCGCTCGCCCGTGACTCTCTCCCTGCTAATTCGGGCACCCGGCCTTTCATGCCCCATTAACTCCGGCACGCCACACAGGCTGTCAGGAATCATTTCCCAGGACGTAATTCAGAAATTAAAAATTAATAAATAATAACAGAGAGCTACTGGGAAATCGGCTGGGTCAATTAGCGCGGGCCGCGTTGCGTCTCTTCGCAGCGGGGGAGGCGGGCGCGGGGTACCTGACTCTTCCGTGGACGCCCAGCCCGGCGCACCATCCTTCCTACTGGATCCAGCCAGACGCAATTACCTCCCTCCCCGCCGCCCTGCCCGACTTCAAAGACACCAGCGTCTCCCGGTCCGCGGTTTCCCCTCCTTGCAGCGGGCTCAGCGTGACATCCTGGAATTTCCTTCCGCGCAGACTAATTAATAAGACTCCGACTTATCACAGCGGCTTCTCCTCTTTGATGTGCTACCTTAGTCAATCATCCCATTTAATTAGAATTTCAATGATAACTTCACTTATCTGGTAGCTAGATGTAAATTAAAATAACGGGGTTCTCATTCTCTTTCACACAGGGTTATGACACTCAGGAGGAAAAAGTTTCAGCACAAACACGATATTATGGACTTTCTGTGTGGGGGTGGGGCGTCTTCTGCCGGATTATTTCCCTCTTGCTATGAAAAAGTGTTGGCTGTTGAACAAGCGGTAATGGCAAAGCATTCCATTTTCCCCTTTTTAAAATTGTTTCTTTTGTCTTGGGGATGGAACTCAGGGCCTTCACCCCGAACTACATCATCTTCGAGCACTTTTATATATTTACTTAAAACAGGGTACCCCTAAGTCACTAAAATGCCCAGGCTGGGCACAACTTGGGATCCTCCTGACTCAGCCTCCCAAAGTACTAGGATTACAGGCCTAGGCCACCCTCTGTAGCGTCATTCCGCCAACGCTTTTTATCTTGATTTGCATAAACAGTTGGACAAAGACACAGGTCTTCTTGTCCCCAAGTCAGTCACTTGTTACCATGTCCTCAGAAAAACCAAGGTTCTGCTGTGTGAACTCCTACTGCCTTTTTCTCCTGTTTTCCCATTTTATAGTGGTTTCTTTGTGTGCATGCGTATGTGCGTGTGTGCATACATGTGTTTGTGTTTGTGTGTGTGTGTGTATGTGTGGAATTGGAGATGGAGCCCAATGTGCTTTCACGCTGAGTTACATGTCTGTTTATTTATTATTTATCTGAGATAGGGTCTCACTGTGTCATGAAGCTGCCTAGGCTAGGCTTGAACTTGAAAGTCTCCTGCCTCAGCCTCCCAGTATGCTTGGATAACAGGCCTGTGCCAGAGGGCCCAGCTGTAGCAATTTCTTTAGACTTCACAGAAATACTGCGAGGAAATAAAAATTTTCTCCGAAGAGCACTGAAACATAAACCAAGGACAAGCTGTGACCCCAGTGTGCAAAATTGGTCAATGAGGGGGACAGGTAGTGACACTTCATTTCTAGAAAATAATGTGAAGACCCATATCTGTGAAGCCCCCACTGTGTGCCGGCCGTAGCCAGTGTGTTACTTCTGCTAATTCTGCAGGACATCTGTTCTGCAGGATCGTTATCCCAACACAACAGAACTAATCTCTGAGGGGCTAATGTGCTTCCCAAAGGCCACAGTGTTACCCTGAGAGGAGAAACAAACGCAAGGCGTGAAGTAAGAAAACTGAGTTTAGGCCTTTGAGAACAGCATTTAATACTTCCAGTGATCTGAACCTGGGCTCTTCCTAGTCTAGACATGAGCTCGGCCGGAACAGATCGCCAGGCCTTGACCCCCTGTGTGTGGAGTTCACTCCATCCCTTTCACACCTTATGAATACTCTGCACCTCACTGATCCAGTTTTGATGGTTGATTTAGTGTGTAGAGACCCTGGCAGAAATTCAGTCATTATGGCTATAAATACTTAGATTTTGTGTTTAAAACAGTCCCAGTAGATGGACCTGGTTGCACAGTTCTGTAATCCCAGCACTCTGGGAGGATGAGGCAGGAGGATCACAAGTTTGAGCCCAACATGGGCAATTTAGCAACTTAGGGAAGTCTTGTCTGTAAGTCAAAAATTAAAAAATGGGCTGGGGATGTAGCTCAGTGTGAAGGCTCTGTGCTCAAGCCCAGGACCATAAAATGAAAGAAAAACACAATATAATCATTGTTAGGAAAGGTAAAAGGGTAGGTGGGACCCGGTAGGGAGGTGACAGCAGCCCAATCCATGAAATACTGACTGGCCAGATGCTGCTGTTGGTCTCCCTACTCCTTGGAGTGTCTGTCTGTCTTGTTTCTTTCTTTCAACTTGTGGTAGGCAAATTTCACAAGCTTTGCTCACACAAACGGACCAAGGGAGATGAGAAAATAACCCAGGTGTCACGGCATCTTGTTGCTGCCTGGTCAGTGGCACCCTAACCGGTGGCACACCTGGAGGTCTGGGTGCACCAAGTGGTTAGAGCACCGGCCCAGGAAGCACAAGGCCCTCTGGGGTGGACTCCCCAGCACCACGTAAGCTGGGCATGTGACACACACCTGCCATCCCAGCACACAGAAGGCTGATGCAGGAGGATTGCTGTGAGTTCAAGGCCAGCCTGGGTTACATGGTGAGTTTAGGACTAGCCTGAACTACAGAGTGAGATCCTGTCTCAAATAAATCAATCGATAAATAAAACAAAAAAACATATCACTGGCCTTGGGGGCCAACCCAATCCCCAAGCTTGCCTAAAAACAAGAGAAATCCAAGAATTTCTAAGAGGAGACTCAGTGTGTAGGGAAAGTGACATCCAGGTCTGAGTCCTGTCCTTCTGGGAGGCTTTTTTTGTTGTTGTTGTTGTTCTTGTTTTTTGAGAACGGGACCCATGCTGTAGCCCTGGCTGGTTCTGAACTCACTATGGAGCCCAGGCTGGCCTTGGACTCAGGACAATCCTCCTGCCTCAGCCTCCTGAGTGCTGGGATTACAGGTGTGGGTCACGCCCAGCTTCACATGGTGCTAGGGAATCAAACTCAGGGCCTTGCACTTGCAAGGCAAGAGCTTTAACTGCTGTGCCATTCCTCCAGGCCCTCGTTCTCTTAAACTTTGGCTTTGCACCTTCTCCAGCTCCAGTCACAGATTTCTGTATCTGCTTTGAGTAAGAATCTGGAGAAGCAGCAGGTACGTGCAAGCCTCAGATGCGACTGTCACGCGGATCTCTAACACCAAGTGTTATTTTTAAATAGGTAAAATTTTATTAAAAACTATATATAAACATTCTAAAGTGAGAAAATAAGTTATTCTCCCATTTTCTTAAATTGTTTTTCCTTTGGAATAAAATTATTGGCTGTTTTCTTTGTTGCATTAGTTAAGAAAATAAAGATACTAACAATAGGATCATCAATGGGAATTTCCACAATTACTCTGTCCTTGATCCCTCAGCCAGTCCTTTCTGCTCCTCTCCACACCAGTGTCCAGGAAGACAACAAACAGAGGTTAGTGACCAAGAAAAACTGATTTCATTAGCAGACATGAAACTGCTGCATTAATGCCATTTTGAAGCTAACCTTGGGGGATTTAATACAGTTGTTCTCTAACAATAGAACTTGGTTCATTTGCTACTTAAGACATGATTATTTAAATTAAAGTTAATTGCTTTCTTTACTCCCCTTTAGGGCTTTAGGCTACAAACACATCTTTAGAAAAAAAAATGTAATTTATTCTCAGATTCCTATTTCTAAACATTGGAATGGTTAGAATACTCTGGGATTTTAACTCTTTGTGGCAAAATGTGTTTAAATCCCAGCTTAGATGGACAAAGCTGTTCAAGATACAGTGACATATTTAGCAAAGGGACTCAGTCTTTAAGAAAAATACTCAAGAGCCACAGGAACCAGGCATGGAGGCACATACCTGTAATCTCAGCAGTCCCGAGGCTGACGTAGGGGGATTGACCTGAGTTCAAGGCCATCATGGGGAGAGAAACACTCTGGGAATATTGCAAGTTCAAGCCCAGCCTGGGAAACAGGAAGACCTTGTCTCAATATCGAACAAAAACTGAGGTGCTGATGATACAGCTTTGTATGATGGCCATGGATTCAATCCTCAGTTGTACCAGAGAGAGAGAGAGAGAAAGAGAGAGAGAGAGAGAGAGAGAGAGAGAGAGAGAGGAGAGAGAGAGAGAGAGAGGCCTCTTTTGGTACTTTTCTTAAGGTTCCCAAAATTAATTTTTTTGTACTGGGGACTGAGCCCAGGGCCTTCACACTGAGATACATCTGCAGCCCATTTTTGTTGTTTGATTTTTGAGACAGAGCGTCATCCAGTTGCTAAATTGCCTAGGGTAGGCTTAAACTTGTGACCCTACTGCCTCAGCTTCTCAAGTGCTGTGTTCACAGGCCTGCACCACCAACCTGGATCCCAATAGAAGTTTTAGAATGAAGATGTGCCAAAACAAGATCGCTCAAACCATAGCTCAAATGGTTATATTGAACTAGTACTTCTAATGTGTAAATGTAATGGAGGTAATGTAATCAAGCTACTCACAAATAACCAGGGGTGTATACCACACATTTACTCATGGCGCTACTGGCTAGGAGGCCCAACCCCAGGGCAAAGTGAACCAGTTCTATGGTGAAAGTCTTTCTATCTCGTTGGTGTGTTTCTCCGACTATAAATATAACCTCATTTAGAAATAACACACATGGGGCTGGGAGCATAGCTTAGTGGTCACAGCATGCTCAAGGCCTTGGTTTTGATTCCCCAGCACCACATAAACATTTACTAGATGTCATGATTCACGCTTGTGATCCCAGAACTTGGGAGGCTAAGGAAGGAGGATTGCTATGAGTTTGAGGCCAGCCAGGTCTACATAATGAGCTTAGGCTCAGACTGGGCTACAGAGCAAGACCCTGTGTCAAAAAAATAAGTAAATAAATAAAAATAATATACATGAGCTGGATGTGATGGCACATATTTGTAATCCCAAAGAACTGACAAATCTAACCAAGAAAAAGTGGAAATACAGATTTAAAGAGAGAAAGAATTACAATAGAGAAGTGAGTTAAGTACAATAAGGGAAAATATAGCAATGAGACTGGTGTTCTTTTCACTGGGGTGCAGGAGGCAGGGCCATGGTGCAGGGACATACTCTACAAATACAGTGTGTAAGGGCTCCTGCCTCCTGTTATACTCACCTGCCAAGAAAAGACTAACAACGCAGAGAACACATTCTAAATTAATATATCCATTCACTTATTCAAAACCACCTTGGTTTTCTATGCCATGACAATACCTGTAAAGAAACTAAAAGAACTGCAAACAGCAAAACTCATGGGATAAAGAGTGGTGGGAGCAGCTGATGACCAGGTTAGGGGGGAAGCAGCTGCTGAAGAGGAAGCAGATGGGAGAATATAGCCAAAGCCTCCCATCTAGTGACAACAAAGATGGCAGGTATGCTGGGCACGATGGAATAAACAGGCCACACAATGCGCAACAGATATCCGAGTATCTGCCCGGAGTCACCTTCCTGCTTTCTCAGTTGGCTAGGTGGATTGGAAAATCAAAGAAGACTTGAATGGGCACTAGGATGACCTACCCAAACCCTCTGAGAGCTGTCCTCAGTGAACACTGCCTTCAGTTTCAGGAGACTGTCGTGGTCTGGTGACATAGGCCAGGGACTGCCTGTTAGGGAAGCACAAACAATCCTCTTGCATGGACATCTTTTACGAGCCATTCTAAAGCCAGGCTCCCTGATAAAACAGCTGAGGTCTTGATTGCCACTCAATTGAGAGTCACATGATCCTGCCTTCCCTCAGATGGAAATTTTTTCTCCTGAGAATTGAACCCAGGGTCTTCACAGTGAGCTACATCTCTATTCTTTGTGTATATATATATATATATGTGTGTGTGTGTGTGTGTGTGTGTGTGTGTGTGTGTTTGTGTGTGTGTACATATATATATATATATGTGTGTGTGTGTGTGTGTGTGTGTGTACATATACATGTGTGTATATATGTATATATATATACATGTGTGTATATATGTATATATATATTTTGAAATAGTGTTTTCATAAATTTTAAAATTTCCCACGTGGGGCTTGACCTTGCAGTTGTTCTTCCTCAGCCTCTCGATGAGCTGAAGTCACAGGCCTGTGCCACCAGGCCCAGCTTTACAGGAATTTTCAAACAGAATTTCCAGAAAACTAGTTCTCAACTCCATATATTTGCAGGGAACCTGGTTTAAGACACAAACTGAAAGTGTCTTTTAGCATTCTCCCATAGAACCCAAGCACAGCACCCATTACTTTTTTGGAAGTCATGACTCCTTTTGATCATATGTTGAGAGCTAATTTAGTCAACATAATTTTCAAACAAATGCATAAACTTTAACGAACTATTTTAGAGGTTTTCCCCCAACCCTCATCTCCATTTTTCCAGCCCAGGTCAAACTTTACCGCCCACGTAAAGCCTCAAGTTGCATTTTATTCACAGTCATAAGAAAGCCATTCTTTACTGAGCACTCAGTCTATGTTAGGTCCTGTGCTAAGTGCTTTAAATTCTATCATGGAATAATACTGAAGATATTTACTAGTATCTTACCTTGGGGGATTTAAGGAAGTGGCCAAAGTGTCACAGTTAATCATTAGAAGATACTGATTTAAAACTATAATTTGTTTGTAAAGCTTGTGCTTTGAATAAATGACAAGAGAAAGGAAGGTCACCTAAGGAGGTGTCACTTGGGATTTAAACCTGCCTAACTCCAGAAATGGCGACCGTTAGGTTAAACGCCCATGAAAATGAAAAAGTTTATTTGTTCTATCTCTGCTGTTTTCGGCTCCTCTGGCATTTGCGTTTGGTCCTACGGAATTCCTACGACTTTCGCGCGACTTCCTTCTGTATTGGTAGGGCATAGCCCCGCCCACAGAGGCCTCCGTACAATGCGGCGGTTCTACGCATATCCGCCTTCTGGGGGAGATGGGTCTGCTTCCGTACAATATGGCCGCGCCCTGTAAAATAAAGTCGCTGGTTCTGAAGCAAGTTCCTGTCCTGCGCAATCACATTTGACATTTGAACTCGCATACCCCTTTCCTGTTCCTCTTCCGGGTACGGTGTGTAGAGGTATGGCTGCGGGTTCCTTTCCCTGTGTCCGTTCTCTTTACAATCGGCCGCCATCTGAGTTATTTCAGAAGCAGGGAGTTCTCAGGGACAGGCCTTTAAGCTGGGTTAAGGGTTGGGCGCGTAGAGGGGAGGCTGGGGGTTGAACAAGTTCTCTACTTTAGCCTCGGAAGCCCTTTTATTGTGGTGTTAAGTACTCGGAATTTACCACCCGGGGCTTTGCTATCTTCGCGGTTTGGAGTTTGGAGACCAAAAGCAGTAATGACGCGGCTGGCTGAGACAGGGAAGTCACCGAGCACTTTCAAGTGTGAATGGCTAGTTTTTAACACGGTGCTAGTAAATGTCTGCAGGCATTTGAAGGGCCCAGGACCGGTGTTTTCGTCTGCTGGCGTCAATGCTTGTGTTTTCAAGGCAGATAGTGCAAGAAAGAGGAAAACGTACGGGAAGTTTCCCGTGCTGATTTTGGAGATGCAGACGGAGCAGTGGCTTCTTGGGTCGCTTGGACTGGGCTTCTGTTGGTTTTCGTGTCTGGTAGTTCGGTTTTACTGTAATCTTAGTAAGGGCTGGGGTCAACAAATGCAGGCAGGTTTTTTTTGCTCTTGTGATAAAATTCTGTAGCTGGCTTGTCATGTCTATGCGTGGGTACTTTGGATAATTCACCTAAAAAAAAGAATTTGTTTAAATGTTGGTTTTATCCGATTTGGTAAACAGCACCCAAGAAGTATTTCCAGTTTATAAATTCAGGGGAAAACAGTTGTCATAATACAAAGACACCCGTCTAAAACCAGGATTAGTTGTGTTAAGAGGCAGTTTCTCTTGCCTCAAATTCTGCTTTGGCAAGACTCAAAACCTTTCATAACTTACAGTGACGAGGCGCTGGGTTGGTTGAGATAGTTGCTGTCGTTTATTCATAATGGCAGCTGAATCAACTTGGTGAAAAAATCCATTTTAGAGGGCAGGAACGTTGCATCTTGTATTGCTGGTAAGTGCATAGCCAGGGAGACAGCTTCAAGGCTCGTGTGTTTCTTGCTTGGGGGTACTTTCCAAGCACAATCAGACTTTTGGGCCTGTAATCTCAGCACCCTGGCACACCAGTGTTAGGAGTTCAAGGCTAGCCTGGGCAATTTAGTGAGACCCAGTCTCAAGATCAAAAATCAAAAAGGGGGAGGAGAACTGGGAATGTAACTCCGTGGAAAGGGCCTGCCTGGCTCTGACCCAGTACTATACTCAAAATCACTCTTCGAAGAAATGAGGTGGTGATGCTAATTGCAGCCAAGGGATGCATTTGATATCATCGGGAATACTAGTGATCTTTGCCTGCCCTTTTATTTGTGGAATTGAGCCAGCGACCTGGTAGTGTTAGGCCAAAGTTGTGTATCTGTGCTATAGCCCCAGACCTTTTTAGCTTTCAAGATGGTCTTGTGTTGCCCACACTGACCTCAAACTTGGGATCCTCCTTCAGCCTCACATGTGACTGGGTTGGCAGGCATGCACCACTCTGCCAGCTTAACATGGATTTTCTCCTCTATGTCACAGTAGTTTTAAGTCCTGGAATCCTGTAAATAAGATAATACAAGGGTTTTACATGAAAGAATGTCTACATAAATTGTGTGAAAATGCTTTGAGGTTCGGATTGCCTTAACAGTGGAATGTCTGATTTCATTCTGTTTTAAATTTAGGCCCTCAAAATGGTTCAGCGCTTGACGTATCGTCGTAGACTTTCCTACAATACAGCCTCTAACAAAACTAGGCTGTAAGTATTTCCAAAATTAAAGTACATACTGTTGTGTACGCTACAAAATAGTGAGCTGTTGGCTATCTTACTTTCCAGGTCTCGAACCCCAGGAAATAGAATTGTTTACCTTTATACCAAGAAGGTTGGGAAAGCACCAAAATCTGCTTGTGGTGTGTGTCCAGGCAGACTCCGGGGGGTAAGTAAGCCTTTTGCTTGAACATTGTAGAGGGGTGGGAACTTTAGTTCATTAATCTTTGATAGAGAAATTAGTGGAGAGGTGTCCACTGAGATAATTGAGAAGAACTAAACATCAGAGTTGAAATGCAAGAACACAGACTTAAAAAATTAACATAGGAAGTTCAGTGAGACGCCTTTCAGTAAGTCAGTACCCCACTTCCTTTGTAACCTATTTTAACATTTGCAAATTCAGGAATTTCTTTGAAAGCAGTGCAAAATAATCTCAATGTTTTCCTTGTACAGGTTCGTGCTGTAAGACCTAAAGTTCTTATGAGGTTATCTAAAACAAAGAAACATGTCAGCAGGGCCTACGGGGGTTCCATGTGTGCTAAATGTGTCCGTGACAGGTAAGTAAAATGTCAGAGTCAAGTGGGCGTACTCACACTAGAGGATGGTGGGAAATACGAGCATCTTTATGCTACAGATGGATGTTGGATTTTGTAGGGAAAGCAGGTTAGGAAATCTGGATTAGTTTGATCATAGTTGCATGGGAATCAGGGTCTTACAAGTATAGAACAAACCAGCAGTGTGGCTGGAGCAGAGGGTTGTGCAAGTGTTAGCCTGACTGAAATGTGGGAATCAGTTAAGTTTTGAGCACCGCAGAGAGATCTTCCTAATGTTTCAGAAGCAAGGTGGAGCAGAGTGGGTGAAATCATTTGTTCAACCAAAAAAAAAAAAAGTTTGGAGCACACCCATTAAGGATGACAATGACTCTTGCATTAAGACCTGATGGGCCTTGGGGGAGCTTAAGGGAGAGGACCAGGTTCCCAAGTGGAGAGATAGATGCACAAGAGTAGTCTTGCTTCTGGTTGGTACAGCTAGATGTATAGTGGTTGGTCTAAGTTTGTACCGAATCTTCTGACACCAAGCCTTGGAGTGCTGTTCTGCTGTCAGAAGGTAGACTGTCTGGGACAGTAGGACTTAGTAGTGCAGACATGAGATGAACAGGATCTTTGTGAGAGACAGGATAACCTAACTACAAAGTTAGGGAATTACCTGTCCTGTTCCAGGTACGTAAATGATGGGCAGCCATGGGGTGGAAAGCAGAGAGGGCTTACCAGGTGAGGAAGATGGAGTCAGGTGTCGGTGTGGCACAAGGAGGGTAGGAAGTGAAATTGGAAACGAATGCTAGGGGTAAGTGGGCTATGAATTTCAAGCTGGAGTTTGGCTTTGATAAGTCTTCGGCTGCCAAACTTTATTGACCTCAACCACATTGTCATGTTTAAGATAAATTCTTAGGCTCTGACTCCATTTCCCTCCCTCCTCCTTAATGCTAGTGCCTACCACATCACTCATTTTTACTGAAATACTTAATGTGGCTAAAACATTTTGCAAATGAAGATGTGCCAGCATGTCCTTAATCATGGACACCGTTAAGTGGTGGTGTGGCCTCCTGCGGTGTGATCGGATCGTCTTATCCAGAGCCAGAAAAGAGGTCAGGTGCTATGGTGTGGGACTGAAAAGCTGCCCACCTTATATGTCAGTGCAGCAGGACGCTGGCTGCCGTGGACCATCATTGTCTGTTGGGTTTCAGCTCTAAGTTTTACTTCTCTAGGTTTCTTGATTTTATTTTTTGCTCGGATCTTTTATGGCTCTTCCTATTTAGTGCTAGTGGTAAATGAGGTTCGTTTTGGGGGGAAGCTATTCATTTGAGTATTTTCCTTTCCAGGATCAAGCGTGCTTTTCTTATTGAGGAGCAGAAAATCGTTGTGAAAGTGTTGAAGGCACAAGCACAGAGTCAGAAAGCTAAATAAAACAATGAAGCTCTTTTGAGTAAATAAAAGATCCAGAGGCTTGTTCTGTTGCTTTCTGTTGCTTTTTGTTGTAATTCTTTTTGCTGAAGCGCACAGGTTTGGTTTCTGTGGTGTTTGAAGGACTCATGGTTTTTACTTGATTGCTTTTTCTAAAGCACTGATTAGAGATTACAGATTGATTCCGTTTAAGACATCATGGGTGTTGTGTTTATGCTGTGGGCCTCCCACATGCTCGGCCAGTACTCAGCTGCTGAGCCTCATCCTGGTCCTAAGTTCAGAAAAAGTTCCTTGAATAATGGTTTTGGCAAGACGAAGAATTTTGATGGCTCGCTCTTAATTGTTGAGAGTCCTAGTACTATTCCACGTGTCTGTACAAACGCCGATTTGTATTGTCTCCCAAGACCAATTCCATTTCAGAGCTGGAGTTCTCTGGTGTTATTTCCAGCCTCAGTGAAAGCCATGTCCTCAAATCATTTCACGAGCCAAGTGGTGTAGAAGCTGCCTAGGGAAATCAGTTTATGTAGGTGTTCTCCTTTGGCGTAAGCATACATCAGCTGCATGCCTTTATGCGAAGGAAAGTTTAAGGTAAGAGCATCACCTTTAATGAAATGGCAAACATTAGGCATTCTTTAATTTTAGTGAGCATTTTGTAGAAGGGAGAAGAAGTCAAAGGATTTCTCAGCCGCAGTATGCCAGTGTCACCAGTGGTTGCTAACATTTGGTTTTACATGTGCCTGACCTGTTGAAGGGCACCGAACACATCTTTTAGACTTCCAGCAATCCAGTGGCTTAACAGTATTTTACAAAATAGGGACCAGATAATAGATTGTACCCAGCCAGAGAGTAGACCTGCCTTGGAGCTCTTTAACAGTGGTGTCTTCAGTGGTTTACTGGAAGTTCTGCAGCATTCGATGGTACTGGTGTAAGAAGCTGTAGTTGTCAACAGTATGCCTGAAAACTTGAAGTTAAGTACTAGCTGAATGCACTGGAGAATGGTTTTATTTAAGACTTTTATTTTTCAAAAGCAGTGGGGGACAACCCACTGGTGGCAGACATCTGTATTCTCAGCACTGGGAGATTGAGGCAGAATGATTACAGATTTGAGCCCAGCTTGAGTCCTTAGTAACTTACTGAGACCCTGTCATAAAATGGGGAGAAAAGGTCTGGGGGTATAAGTCAAGTGTGAAGGCCTTCTGTTCAATCCTTAATACAAAAAATAATTTCTTGGGAGTCCAGGCTCTTCCCCACTAGTTAAAGGTACATAGAAATCTCAACTGAATGCAACAGTCTCAACTAATACAGCACTCAAGTTTAAATAGAATGTGGGGTTAACTTAGAGATAGTGGAGAAAGTTTATTAAAGCTAAAGCATATTTTTCAGAGGAATATGTACATATTAAATGGTTTAACCTTCTAAATTAAGTTTCTACTTTTCTAATAGACGATTCAGAAGATGGAATGAAAGACCCTCATTTCATTTCAATAATTGGATGGTTTTCCTCCCATTTTGTTTCCATCTCAAAATTAGAAACAGACACTATAAATTGTCAGCCTCTTTCCCCACATTTCACTCCTGAGATTGTATTTCTTTTGAAAATTAGTGGCTGACTGTGCCATCAATTCCATGTGACATAATTTAAATATTCTCTTGAGCAACATCCAGTTTTTGCTTTAAAACTTGTGAGTGGTCTTAAATATTTGGGTATTTAATTCATGCCGCTTTGTGATTTATTTTTTCTTAATTCATGAACTGATAGTGTGGTACTTAGTGTATTGAAGAGCTCTGATTGTGGACATAGTATCAGCTCCGTCTATGGCACCAAAAGAAATTGTGTAGCTGTCAGGTTTTGATTTATTTTTAAAAAAACTGAGCTTTTATTGAATCCAGCTCTGTGTGACAGAGTGATCCTGACAGGTTCCTAAAAAGACATGTGAATGTAGTCAGTGGTTTTCTTTTTAAAGTCTAGTATTTCTCCTTCCATTGACTTGCCTGTAAATTCTATTAGGAGATTGAAGGGGGGTCTTTTACCCTTAAAAGTGGAAAACCTCCATATGTTTAAGCAAATCAGGTTTGTGCTCTGCAGCTTAAGACTATGCTTGAGAATTTTCCCTACTGATGAGGAACTCTTGCTCCTGGAAGTTTGACTCCTGGGGCCTGCGTCCAGCTTGAGCTCACTACACACCTTCCGAAGGCAGGTAAATCACACGCGCTTTGTGTCGTGTGAGGGTGTGCTGCCGTTCTCACCACCGGTTTTCCCTGCCGTAGAGGCTGTTGCCACTGGAGCATTTCCTTCCTGACTGGGGGGGACGACTGTGTGGCCCTTTGACGGCTGAAATGGTTGTAGTGAGGGATTCCCACACCTGGCTTTTCTCTCCTACAGAGCTGGATGTTTAAAACGAGCACACTGCTGGCTGTTCTCAGACTGGTCTGTCATGACACCCCCCTCCCCCCTCAGCTGCTGCTGGTGTCAAGAGGCTAATGCCCAATGGACATTTGATAAAGATGTCTGCCTTCAAAGTTCAGTTACAGCGTGGGACTGGTGGCACAGGCCTATAATTACTCTGGGAGGCCGAAGCAGGACAGCAAGTTTGAGCCCAGCCTGGACAGCAGTAACAGAGAGACCCTGTCTCAAAATCAAAACCAAAAAAAAGAGCTGGGGGTGTAGCTCAGTATGAAGCCCTTGCGCTCATTCCATAGAACCACCAAAAAGCACATACATACGTGGTTCAGGCTGGCCTTGGACTCAAGGCAGTCCTGCCTCGGTTTCCCGAGTGCTGGGATTACACACATCACCACGGGCCTGGCCATTTTTTTAGAAGTATTTTTTGAGATGAGCCTGACTGCTGCTTAGGCTGGTCTTGAACTCCTAGGCTTAAGCAATCCTGCCTCGGCCTCCTGAGTAGCAGGACTTAGCAAGTGCCATGCTACCAAACCTGCCTTGAGTATTTCTTTTTCCTTGAGAACTGGGAGTGAAAAGTCCGCAGTGACTTGTCATCTAGAAGTTTTCATAGAGATCAGTCAGTGTCACCTCCAGTTGAGTGAACATTTTAGTGAAAACCCCCTAATATAATAAATAAGGCTGCATAACATCCATTTTAAAAGTGGAGATTGGCTGCAATTAGTTGGGAGTCTTAGAGTCTTTTTCTTAACATTGCCATTTCACCCTCCCCCCATTTTTTTTTTAGACAGGGCCTCACTCTGTAGTCCGGGCTAGTTCTAAACTCACTATATAGCCCAGGCTGGCCTTGGACTCAGGACAATCTGCCTGCCTCAGCCTCCTGAGTGCTGGGATTACAGGCTTGTGATACCAAACCTGGCCACAGTTGTATTCTTTTAATTTTCATGAGTGTGCACGCATATGCACACACATGTGGGAGGGAGAGTACTAGAGTTTGAAACCAGAGCTTTTCACTGAGCCCTTTTTGTTTTTATTTTTTGATAGAGGGTTTCACTGAATTAAATTGCTGTATTGCTGGGCTGGACTTGAACTCACGATTCTTCACCTCAGCCTCCCAGCCAGCCATAGCTGGCTCCCACAGCTTAGGTTAAGGGCATCTTGATCTCGTGCATGTAGGAGGCGTCACTGCCTCTGTAGCCACGTCCTCTGTGTCGGTCTGGAGGGACTCCCTCCCAGCAGTGACCTCTTGGCAATTTGGGACAGATAAAAAGGTAAGGAGGTCAAGTGGGAAAAGTCACCGAGCCCCTGCCCGGGCATGGTGTTCCCCCATGATACCTGAGTTAAGGGGCCTGCAGTGTGGACGACAGTCGCTGGCTCTGATGGGTGATGCTTCACTTAGAGCCCTGCCACTGGATTTTAAACATTTCTTCCAGTCAATCAGCATCATTCATGGCTCACCACTGCACAAGGCAGGGTGCTAGCAGCTGCAGTGGACACACTTGGCAAAGATCCCGACCTCGGGGAGACTTCATTCCAGCGAGGGCTGATACAACAGTGAATGAATGAATGAGGGAATGAGAGAGTGAGTGAGTAGGTAAAGTATGTAATCAACAAAAGCTGCACCGAGGGGCTGGAGAAAAGGCTCAGTGGTTAAACTTGCCTAGCAAACGCTAAGCACCTGAGTTGGTTCCCCAGCACCATGTAAGCTGGGCATGGTGGTGTATGCCCATAATCCCAGCACTTGGGAGGCTGAGACAGGAGGATTATCCTGAGTCCAAGGCTACCCTGGCCTACAGAGCGAGACCCTGTCTCAGAAAATAAATAAATAAATAAAGCTGCAGAGAAAAAATAAAGTAGGTGATAGGGACAGAATGGAGGCTGAAAGAGGGGGTTCAATTTAAATAGCCTCCCCAAGAAGAGGACAGTCAAGGAAGGGCCCCAGGTTGTGTGGGAAGAGCTATTGGGTTTGGTCAAAGTAGCACCTTGCAGAACCAAAAAATATGACCACCAGTAAGAATTTGGAGTGAAAGTTTATGCCCCCACTACCTTAGGCCTGGAATAAGGCCAGAGGAAGGCCCTTATGATCTTAGCACTTATGACAAGCTAAGGGATAAAGAGGTCATGAATCAAGACATTAAAAGGTCATAAAAGAAAATTTTAAAAAGGGGTGAACAGAACTTTCATTTAGTGCGTGTGAGTTAGCCAGGGTGAGGGTTGGGGATTGTGCTGGGTAGCCGGCTTGTGGGTCGAGGACTGGGCCAAAGAGGACACAGCAAGGTCACCAGACAGGTTGGGAGAACAGGCAGAGGGGCTGTGGGCTAGGGGAAGCAGGTCCCCACAGGGGCGCGGGGTGGTTGTTACCAGTTAGCCCACTGCCCCAGCCAGTGAGGTGGTTCTGACTGGCTAGAGAAGTCGGGTTACTGTGGCCGGAGGAAGTAGCCAACTGTAAGCCAAAGTTACACACAGAGCCAAGCTCCGCATATCTACAGACACTGCACTGTTGGGAGGTGGGGCCTGGCAGGAAGGGGTGGATGCTGGGGAGGAGGTGACTAGGAGGAACGAGAGCTGGTTCTTCCCTTCTTCTGGGCCTTGGCTGTCTCCTGCCCTGCCAAGAGGCGCTCTGCCTCTGGCTCCAGGCCCTGCCCCATGGACTGTGATCTCCTCGAAGTATGAGCTGAAATCTTTCCTCCCTCAGACTGTGGATGTCGGTGGTCTGTCCCAGCAATGAAAAATAGCTAAGATACTGTGTGTGTGTCAGGGGTGCTGGGGGACTGGGGAGAGATGGTGGAAGTGTTCAGCACAGGAGTTAAAGCCTGGGTACTCCACAGCGGGGATATCTGGGGCTGGGCTTTCTCAGTGGGAAACAGTCTCAGAACAGGAGGACCCGTGGGGATGGAGCAGGGGAGAGAGGGTGCTGGGTTGCACAGGTCCTCACCCGACACTGTTAGGCCCAGCACAAAGTGGAATCACAAAATGGTGATGCCTTAAATTTTTTTTTTTAATTATCACAGTAAAAGGTACCCCTGCCATCAGACCTCCTCAGAATAGCTCTCACTTGAGAGGCCCTTGTCCTATCTCCTGCCGCTTTCTGAAGCAGTTCTGGAAGTCTCGTGGTTCCAGTTGCACTGCCCTGGCAGCCTTGATGTTCTGAATCGATCCAAGAAGTCACCCCGTGCCAGATCTGTGAAGGAGGGAAACGAGGACACACACACTATGATCCTTTTAGTTGCCTCAGGACATTGAGGTACCACAAAAAGACTCACAAAAAAGGACATCTGAGATGTCCAAGATTTTGAAAAAAAGAAAAAAGTAAGTGCGGGTCAAATTTACCAATTTACATTTTCCAGAAATCTTTGGTGCTTAATATTGTTTGTATAAAATCTGATTAATAATGAATTAGTTTGTAGCATAACAAATTATCATGTTCTGCCAAGAGCATCATGATTTCTAAGTGGCTTGCTTTCTGAACAAGTTTGTCAACCACTACAGGCAAATGGAAAACATGAGGCCATTAGCATTCAGAAAGTTCCTTTTGATGGCTTGTAGAATTCACGTTAATTCATTCAACAAACATTAACTGTGTACCACATGGGTACTAGAGGAAAGTTTCAGGAGCATTAGAAGTCTCCTGACTCTCAAGTCCTGTTTCCTGGCACCTTATTTCCAGAGAGGTGGGTATGTGTTTTGATGTCATGGACTAAAATATAGTGGCTCTGAGATGTGCCTTAAATTCTCTTGAGTCCTTCCTCCCTCTCAGCAGGAAGTCACAGTCCATTCACAGACAGGTGGAAGGGGCTGGAAGCAGTGAATGAGCTCCCTACAGCATGACAGGGAAGCCAGATCAAGGGGGACGCAACCGGACGGGCATGCACTCCTCCACATCAGTCCCCAGGCACTCACCCCTTCCAGCCAGGTCCCACTTCCCAGCAGTACACACTGTCACCGATAAATAAATGAGGCTTTTGGGGGGGGGCACTCCAGAACTAAGCTACAACGTGGGCCTCGCTCTGTATCCAGACTGGTCCAGGACTCACTGTGTAGCCCAAGCTGGCCTCAAACTTATAGCAGTCCTCCCGGCTCAGCCTCCCAAATGCTGGGACTACAGGGATGCACCACTTAATTTTTGTATGGTATTAGGAAATTACCTCCAGTGCCTTGCCCATGCTAGGCAAGTGCTCTAACCACTGAGCTACACCTTCATTTTATGAACTTTCTAAAAGGGAATTGAAATGAGTACCTTCCGAGGTGGTTTCAAGAATTAGGTAGACCTGCCACCTGGTAGATAATACATGCTACTTCTGGTTTCTTTTCCATATCTTTTCAAAACCTAATCTCAGAACTCATCTGCCATCAACTCTTGTATAAATATGAATCAAAGTATCCCCTCGAGGTTTTTATATTTTCAGTTTTACAATCCCTGCTGTGAGTTCAAAGATGGATTCTGGCTAAGGGAACGTTGAGCCAGTAAAGCTGGAAATTCAACCTGCTGGACTCAAGGATCGCTGTCCAACACAAGCAGCATGCAGCAAAGTCCGGGGTGAGCAGGCCTCTCCAGGTTGGTGGCCTCTTTGAAAGTAGACACCAGTGGCCTGAATGAGGCTCTACCTGGCATGTCCTGGTTCTGTATCAAAAAATCTGAGCTGGGAGCTGGGCATTGTGGCACACAGCTGCTATCACAGCACTCTGGGAGGCTGAGGCTGAGGGATCACATTTATTTATCTTTTTTGTGTATTTATTTATGTATTTCTAAAGATGGAACCCAGGACTTTCGCACTGAGTCATATCCCCAGCCTGTTTTTATTTTTTTGACTTTGAGACAAGGTCTTGTGAGGTTGCTCAGGCTGGGCTCAATCTTGTGATCCTCCTGCCTCTGCCTCCCAGAGTCCTGAGTTTACAGGCCTGCTCCTTAAGGCCTGGAAAGAAGATTACAATTTTAGTCATAGCCTGAGCAACTAAGCAAGGCTGTGTCTCAGAAAAAAAAAAAAGGGCTGTAGATGTAGCTTAGTGCAAAGGACCTGGGTTCAATCCCCAGTACCATTAAAAACAACAACAAAAGCCATATACAGAGTCCATGCTTTTCACACTTCAGATCTACTGAATCTTCATGGCAGATTGTTACAATTCTGATTCCCAAGCCCACCCGGAGACCTCATCAGGACTTCTGCAGGTCGGGCCTCCAGCCCCCATTCTAATAGCACTGCAGGTCAGTTCTCCAGAAGCTCCAACATGGATGGCCCGTTCACAGAGACATGGTAACAGGTACGTATCGCTGGGCACTAGCTTCTCTGTGTCTCGGTCAGCTCACCTGTGGCAGTGAGGACACCAGCAGGATGTCAGCAGTTTATGGGCTGGTGAAATAGTGCTGGTGTTCACACCGCAGGGCGCATGGCCCACGGGGGAAACTCAGTCTGGTCCTTTTGCCTGCTTACATACTTAGGAACAGTGATCAAGGACACCCCCATGGGTGGTGGGGGTCCTGGTCATTTTGAAAGACGGAAGAGAGATGATAATGTAAATAAACCAAAAGTCAACTGATGTCCTCCTGTATCACGTTTTAATGTAAAATGTTTCTTCCTCTTTGTAAGGACATACATGCATATGCAGGCATGTGCACACACACACACACATATGCACACACGCAGGCTGAAGTGCCAAGCTGTATTTGATTAGTTCTGGGCAGAAGCGTGCTAGAGCATCTGAAAACCACAACTGGAAACGTCTACTCTGATGGACCCAACGCTCGGGGTTTTATTTCCTTTCAACTGACCTTGAGGGAAAGTTCTTTGATATAATGTACATATGGAAATATTTTACAGCATTCTTAAAAACTTAGATATTTCATTCAGTGTATCTAAAGAACATACTTTTCTCCTCAGTGTATGAGAGTATAGTCACATCAATGTCTTGAAAGGTCCTTTGTCGTTTCTAAGCTGAAATACTTTGGTTTGGTTAAGTTGACCTCAGGGTGTATGGAAGGACCCAGGCAACAACTGTGGAGATGGGACTTGCCTTGGCGTGTGGCAGACAGCAGAAGAGCTCAATATCTCCTGCATCCCCTTTCTAGAGGCGGGAAAGCACTTTGTTCTCCCTTGCTCTGAGAGGCACGGATGGGATAGTGGTAAGGCAGCCACCCATCTGCACAGGACTTTAGTTCAAAAGCCACTATCAAGTCCAAGGCCACCCACCCTATTTTTGATTTCAAGACAGAGTCTCACTAATTCAGTAAGTTGCCTACCTCAGCCTCGCAGTGTGCTGGGATTTTAGGCCTGTGACACTAGGCCTGGCCTGTTCTAAAATTTTTTAACAGATTAAAATCTGTTGTTATGAGTAGCATTTTTATAGTCAGTTGCTTTAAGTTCTGTTTGTAATTCTGAGGTAAAACATGCCTTGGAAAAATATTCTTGAGTCACACGAATGTATTCCTAGTTGTTGCTGGGGAAGAGGATGACCCAGGAAAATGACAGGGACTTTTTGGGCTTTTATCCATTGAATTTTATATCTCTGTACTTTCTTATTTTTAACTTATTTATAACTGTATTCCTCATGGGTTTTTTTTTGGAAACAGGAGTCATCTGTATGATGATGTTGTAGGCTGTTTTGTTATTATTCTTTAGATATTTCTGTATTGAAAATTGAACACTAATAAGTATACTTTTTTCCAAAATTGTTCTTTTTGTTAGTATATGTTTGCAATACCTGATAATAAAAATTATCTCATATACACTAATAAACAGATTTTTAAAAGCTTAACTAGAAATTATTATTTTTCAAAAAAGATTCAGTTACCAAAACTTGCCAAATGCTTTTTTTTTTTTAATCTACAACTCTATATGATTTGCAAGGCAACTAGATATTTAAAAATCCTGGGTTTGATATTTTATTCATCTGAAAATGATGTTTCTGTGAGATTCTTCTTTCATCATTAAAAGAGTAAACCATTTGCACTTTAAAGATATGCCTAGATGCTGCGGGAAGCAGCCTTTTTCATTTATGTAATGTTTAATTACACGTATTTGATCATAGCATGGAGGCAAGTTCCTTTCAAATAAGCTGGCCTTTTTACTGTGCTTGTGAATCTAGTTTGCAAATATTAAAGTATCAAAAATACATTTTGGCCCTGGTAAAATTATGGGTGAATGATTCCTATAAAAGAGAACTACTGCTCCATGGTGGCCATAGAATGAAATTACATTTGGGAAACTTTTTTTTTTTTTAGTTGAATTGACGAATGGCTTTGTAGGCAAGGAAAAAAATGAATAGACAATCTCTGAGTATTTAAATTTTAATGTCTATTTACATGTGTATTGGGGCTCTGTATCATATGTAAACATGTGACAAAATATGGACCTTTAGACTACAGCTACATAGTAATACATTCTTCCAGTGCTTGTCTCAACTCTTTACTTCTCCCCAGACCCATCCTCCCCCTGCACCAATGGTTTTCTAACATTTGGAAATACAGATGCTGGGGTTGGGGGGGTGGGGCAGAGCTCAGTGGCTATAGAGTGCTTGACTCATGTGTTCAAAGCCCTGGGTTTGATTCGCCAGCACCACATAAACTGAGCATTTAGGGGGACTTACTTGTTTGTTTATTTGAGACAGGGTCCTGCTCTGTAGTCCAGGCTGGTCCTGAACTTACTTTGTAGCCCAAGCTGGCCTCAAACTCATGTCAATCCTCCTGCCTCAGCTTCCTGAGCGCTGGGATGATAGGTATGCACCACCATGCCCAGCTCATTTTTATGTGGTTCTGGGGAATTGAACCCAGGGCCTAGTGTATGTTAGGCAAGTGCTCTAACCACTTGGATTTAAAATCCAAGCCACAACAGTGCTTAAATCTTATGATCTTGGGATTAGAGGAATAGCACAGTGCTAGAATACTTAACCTTGCTGAGTACAAGGCCCCAAATTTGATTCCCCAGCTCCACATAAATTGAGCAGGGTTGTGCGTGCCTATAATCCCAGCACTCAGGTGACTGAGGCAGAAGGATTACTCTGAATTTGAGGCCTACCTGGGCTACAGAGGATTAGCCTGGGCTACAGAATAAGACTCAGGCTCAGAAAAAGAAAACAAAAATCCTTTCTGGTCCTTAGAAAGAACCTTCTCAGCTACCACACCGGCTCTTTTCTTCCACCCAAACCTGACAATGGTGGGCGGATAAATCCTTCATTAATTCCCCAGCATAATTCTTTAATTCCCATCTTCCCTCTGCGCGCTGGCTACGGTCAGTGTGCTCCTGAGATTGGCGAACTGTCACCAAACATTCTACCAGCATTTATGATAACACATCCCAGGTGCTGTGCCTGTAAAGAGCCCAACGTGGTTCCGAGAGAGTATAACACTGTCTTCTTGACGACACACTCGCCCACTGTGGGCCACTTCGGCCTCCTCTGTCTGACTTGCCAGTAGACTCCTCCCGCAGCTTCTCGGCGCTGTTGCCGGGGCTCCTGGGCTCCTTTGATCTCACTCTATTTACTTTGTAGTATCCTCCTAATCATGTGAGCAATTCCCCAGGCAGCGGCCTCAGCTCTCTGCAAGCTCACTCTTTTAACTTTCAGCTGTGAACTTCCTGTAATTATCCATTACCCTGGGGGAGGGGCTGAGTGGGCATTTTTCCGGGTACAGAATCCAGAACTTTTGTCACCTCTACGAAGAGGCCTACGGACCCTTCCAAAGGGGAAAACATCCCCACCTGCCCCATCTCGTGTTTAGACACAAACGCTGTTAAGACTTTCTCTGTCACCCTGATGCCAGTGGCTCCCAGACCTCTACCTTTGGTCTCTTCCATATTCCAGCATCGTTTTCCCAACTGGAGTTTCCCAACTTCCTGGCAGTTCTCACCAGCAAGATGGCAGACCACTGTACCTGCTCCTCGCATGCTCCTCTGATAGTCCACATGTGGTTGGGGGTTATGGGGGCCATATAATCAGAGTTCCCAGAGAACAGTAGCTCTGTTCTGACCTGGCCTCCTGCCACCCACAGAAACATGGCCTAGCTTGGGCATCTCCCATGCTCTTCCTCGGGCTCTGGTTCCAGGAATAGCTCTGGTTCAGTTCTTGGTGTGGCTGCGGGGTTGCCTGGGGCCATTATCAAAGGCATCGCTCTTACCATAGCCTCACTTTCTAGGCTGCCCTAGTCTCAAAGATGTTTTTGATCAAATTCTAATGACTCTGTGACTGGGGAGTCACATCTCAGTGGTTAGAGCGCTTGCCTAGCATGCATAAGCCCAGCAGTGGGTTCAATTCCCCAGCACCACATAAAAATTAGCCTGTTGTGGTAGTGCATGCCTGTAATCTCAGTACTCAGGAGGCTGAGGCAGAAGGACTGCTGTGAGTTGGAGGCCAGCCTAGGACACATAGTGAGTCCAGGAAGTTCAATGAAGTGTGATGGGAAAGAGCCAGCCATCTCTATTTCCATAGAAGAAAGGGGGAAAGTGTGGGAGATTGGGCTGTTGCTTTCATGGTACCCCAGAACTTCCACCAATAAGAATTAAGATGCCCCAAAAGGCTATGAGATAGAAAAAGATGGCACAGGATAGAAAGAAACTACCTCACTGGCTCCTTCTCAGTCTCTGCACCCCACCCCCAGCTAGGTCCATCAGCTCACTCCCCACGCGGCTGGCTCAAGCCCATCATCCCTCACCTGGGTGATTCTTTCCCATTGCTCCTCACTGTTGGCTCCTTTCGACCACCCCTCACCTGGGTGATTCCTTCTCACCATTCCTCGCCTGCATGGCAATACCCATGAACCCTCGTTAGCGAGCCCCTTCCCATTGCTTCTTAGGTGGATGGCTCCATCCGGCCACCCCTCATTGGCTGGTCCCTTCCCATCACATGGCACCGTGATTGCCCATTTCTGTAACTCCTCGTGACCCTTGCCCGGATGGCCAAGTCATAGGACTTTACAACTAGCCGGCTGCTTCCATCGTTCCTCCCCTGCCTAGCCCTTTCCCATGGCTCTTCGTTTTCTAGCCCCTTCCCATTCTCATTGGCTGGCTGCTTCCATCACTCTTTATAGGCTGGCTGCTTCCATCACTCCTCATTGGCTGGCCACTTCTTATAACTGCTAATTGCCTGGCTCCTTCCCATCACTCCCACCTAAATGGCTGGCAACTTCTATTTCTTCTTAAGAGTTTAAATACTATCAGCAAACGTTATATGATATATGATAGAACAGGAGGCACAGAAGAAACTGATTTAATGCACCAAAATATATTCATATCAAAATAAGAATAGTCATAACCATGACAGGGCTTATTCTACAAGTGGTACATGTTCATAGCTGATATTTATAACTACATTCTTTCAGTATTATTGCTTACATGGTATGCCTATGGGTACACCTATGGGTACACCCATTATTCTTTCATATTCCCTTTTTCCTCAGTAAAAAACCTCAGCTGATTGTAGTTTCCTACTGACAGGTGCAACTTAAACGTTGACTCTTAAAGGTCTGAGCCACTTACAGTTCTGCCTTCACTGGCTGGTCCTTTTCCTTCAATTTTTATCACAAGATGTAGGAATCATAGGCACTCAAGGGACCTCCTATAATCCCAGACATACTTTCACTGATTTGGTTTGCAACGAGAGTCCAGTCTTCCCTGTGATCCAGTCGATACAATACCTTTTTATTTGCATTTTGGCTTCCTGGCATGATTGTACTTCAGGTGGCCAGGTAACAGTATAACCTTCCAGTTTAATGGAAACATCGGTGTGTCTTTGGTGGAAGTATTTCTTCCTCAGTACTAAAACCTCAAGACCAACAGAGCCCAAAGTACTTGTGGGGCATGCAAAGCAATGATTTCACTGGTAGATTACTAAAACTAACACAAGAAGATCCATTTCTAATTTTTTTTCCCACACAGCAATTGCTAGTCTTTACTAAACTCACCTCCATTACTTACACATTATTGTTTCCTTCCATTAACAGAGATAATGTTCCACTCCATTCTTAGTGGTGTCCCTAAGTTTCCTTTGTGCTTTATGGTCATTTTCCTGAACTCTTACATTTTTGTGACATTCCTTAAGCAAATTAATCAGGATGTTGCACTCTTCTGTGTGCAAATGTGGAGGTAAGTCAGGATGCATCTTTGGAAGGTGATGGACACGGCAGTGCAGCCACATAACAAGTGTCTGCCCACTCCATGGTCTTCAACTAAATCAGTCCCTGGTGTCAAAAAAGCCTTCGAGTCGATACGCGGGCACACATGGAAAGCTGAAGCAGGAGTCACAGGAAAAGCGACCTACAGGTTGGCTATCCGGGTACATGCTGAATCCTATGAGATAGACAACATAATATTGATTACTGATTCACAGTGCATAAAACATCCTGGAAAACACTGTCCTGCCCCAAAAGGCATTAACATCATAATTGAATTTTCAAGAAGCTATTTCACCATTCCACATGGCTGTTGAAGGTAAGAAGACACATACTTGGACTAGTAAATTTCACGAACCAATTGCCACAATTCAGTTTCCAGTCAAGTGAGTTTCTTGACTAGAAGCAATGCAGTGTGGTACAGCCTAAGGATGAATAAGAAATTTCATCGGGCCACAGAATAGTGCCCTGGGGAGCAGCGTGTGGGAAAGGAAGGGAAATTTGTATCTCTACTTCCGTAAGAGCCAAGTACCTACGGGGGGCTGGTCCTACGTAATTAACCTGCCACCTGGGGGTTGACTCATCCTCCTTAAGACCGGTGACATATTGTGGGTTACTGTCAGTTTCTCCTCTTGGACACTAAACAGTGGCTCTAACCAAATTAGTCTTGGTGAGTGAAAAGCATGTAAAACCCTCATACCCCTGCCACAACCTATTTGTCTGTGAACCCATCCGGCAAGAATCACAAAGGACGGGAAAAGAGGTTGACGGCAGTCCAGCTGATTATGAACACCCTCCTCTGTATAGGCGGCTCTTCACTGAGCATTCCCATGGGACGCACGGATGTGCACGCCCTGTACCTATACGGGGAGACTATCGGCACAGTTCCCTTCTAGACCTTAACGATTTTCCAGTTGTGTCCCTGACCATCCAGTCGAATGATCAGCCTAAAGCCATGAATTATCAAAGACCGGCAACTCTTGCCATCGCCTCTTCCAAGCAAAATGAACAACCAGGCAAACTGATTAACATTATTTTAGGAATTACGACTATTAGTACTGTTAACAGCTCTATACCGTTGGAAGGGGGAGCTCAGTGATTTAGGGCTTCTGATCCTTAGAAAAGGAAGAGCCAACAGAAAAGGAGGACCTTCCCAAACCCGACTCGTGCTCCAGAGCGGGCAGCCTCGGGAGCCCCGCGCCCCGCGGCGCCCACGCTCCCGCGTCAGCAGGCGGGCGGGCTCAGCAGGATCCTGTTCCCTGCGCTTCTCCGGTTTGGCCACGTCTGAAGCGCTAAGGTCCGTGAAGGTATGTAATCACCTTTTACCTATAGTTAACAAATCACGTCCCTTATTCCAATTTAAAATTAATGACATTAATTAGCAGAAAACAATATACGTATTTTAGTCACACAATTTAATTGCTACATGCAGTCCCTTCTTTCGTTCCGTGAGTGTACACAGCGCCTCTGAGCTTGCCGGACCTGCGGGCGGCAGGCTCGCGCATGCGCGGGCCGGAAGGAGGGCGGGCCCGCTTCCGGGAGGCGCTTGGGGCTGGAGGCCCGGGCGGTGCAGCTGCGGGCGCCGGCATGGAGACTCTGTACCGAGTCCCGTTCTTAGTGCTCGAATGTCCCAACCTGAAGCTGAAGAAGCCGCCCTGGGTGCACATGCCGTCGGCCATGACGGTGTACGCTCTGGTGGTGGTGTCTTACTTCCTTATCACCGGAGGTAACGGCTCGGGGGGCCCGCTGGCGCGGCGCGGCCCGGTTCGGGGACGCCCCTCGGCTCGCTGGCTTCCGCCCGGCTCAGGGTCGCACCGCTTTCATCTTTTCGGCGGCTGGAGGAAAATCCTGGGGTCCCAAGTGTTGACACGGAGGTTTTTATTTGCACTCGCGCGCGGTGTCGAATCCTAGTCAACTCGGGTTCCCAGTCCCTTTGCCTTTCGTCCCTTTTAGCTCATCAGAGATCCCAATTGAGTGATTTGTTTTCCCCAAACCTAGACCTCCACTCTTGGTGTAACCTGCCCTGCGTCGTTTGACCAGGGTCTGGGAAGAGTTAGGTTTGGCTTACACTTTTGTGGTTGCTCGAGAGGGTGCGGGATCTGCGACTTTGTCGAAGTCCCTGGGACCTTGGGAGAGATTTTGCGCTAGCTCAGATCTGAGTCTTGGTGCATTTCGTTTGATCGCCAAGAAATCCGAACGAATTTCCCGAAACCCCGATTTTGGTGGACATTGATGATTGGAGATGAAACTGGCAGGAGGTAGTGTATTTGAGAGGGCAGAAGTTGATAATTTAAAAAAAACTAACGGAAGAAAAGCTTTGCTGTTAAGCGTTTCTTGAAGATCGTGTCGTGTCCTCTTCAACTAGAAATTTGCAAAGGGGCGTTGCCTTTACTAGTGAGCTGGCAGTCGGACTGCAGACTTCTCAGCCACCATTCATTCAGGCTACAAATCCAAGATTTGTTTAGGACTGGACTGTCACTATACTTTTGGACTTTGGAAAGGGGCGTGATCCGGAAATTACAAATTAAAGCTCTGCAGATTAGCAAAAGTGGCTCTACTTTTAATGGAAAAGCCGTATTTTTCGTTTTCATAGTTTTTGCGTGTGTGTGAGAATACGTTTTTTATCCTTCACCCCTGATCTACCCTAGGTACAGTTAGCTACCTTACGTCCATTTAAATAAATTGCATTTTCAATAAGGTGTTAGGTAGCATTGCATTAGCATTAAGATTTACTCATCACATTAAACGCTACTATATTGAATAAATGAAATTAAAATACGTATGGCTTTTCTTTGAATGAGTAATCGCATCTTTTCTGTAACCTTTACTTTCTTTGAAACCCAGAGTCTTGGCTGGAAGCTCCAATTTCTGTTCTGGCCACTCTTTCTCTACCCTAACGGGGTAGATCTCTGACCCCACCACTGGGGGAGAGTGCGGAGAGTGGAAAAGACACCTTTTAGTGGTCAAGACCATGAGGTATCTTGTGCAGGGAATCAGTTTGGCCACTGAAAGAAACTCTTGTAAAATTTGTGCTGTGTCTTTATACATAAACAGTATGTATGACTAAGAAGTAGCAAATACAGCTGAGTCTGTTAACTAGATCCTGAAATAACCACGAACAAAACACCAGGACCCCGTGCCCCTGAAGCTGATAATGAACTACTTCAGATGTGAAATATTGCATTTTTTTGCCATTAGAAAAATTGTCACAGATGCAGTGAGGAAAAAGGTTAAGTGTTTATGGGAAAATAGAATTGGGAGCATAATTTAGAATGTGATTCTTCAGGGAATGACATAGGCCCAAACTTGAAGGGTTGGGAATTGTATATGCTCGGCTAACGGAAAGTTTGGGCAAATGTCGAACCAAGAACCCAACCAAGTGACTTTTGTAGTTTCACTGCGTTAGGTTGAGTGGCAGTGGAGACAGGGGATGATGTAATGAAATTACGTTGAAACTAGAGTCAGTAGATTTGATAGATTGAATGCAGGGGAGAAATGAAAGAATGTTACTGGCTTTAAGTCTGAGCACCTGAGTAGACAGAAGTACCATTTTTATAAGATTGGGGAATCAAGGTGTTTTGGGTAGGGAATAGTGCACCAGCAGTCAATCAGGTTATAACTAGGTGAGTATGTGAAATTCACAGATAAGAGTCTAGAACTGAGGAGAGAAGTCTGGTCACTTAAATATTCCCTATCCTTCTGCCCCCCAGTCAGGTGCTGAAGAACAAAGATTCCTTGTTCTTTTCTTTTGGTTCCTTTTTCTATGTCTGATACTAGCAGTGCTGGCATTCTTTGGGAAATCTTGGCACTTGGGAATCGTTAGCATACAGAATTGAAAGCCTTAGGAGTTCAGTTAGGGTGCTAGAGAGGACAGTGGAATTAGCCTGGAGGGACTGTGATGTTCAGTGGTTTTGTAGAAGAGAAGACTCAGCCAGAGAGGCAGCTAGGAAATACGGAGAGGCTGGTCATGGTGTCTCATTCCTGTGATCCCATCACTCGGAGGCTGAGACAGGAGGGTCACGGGTTTGAGCCCAGGCTAGACAACTGAGTGAGACCCTGTCTCAAAAAAGCCTGGCTATACAGCTAAGGGAGAGGCTCTGTGTGGAAAAAAAAAAAAAAAGGTAGAAGTGTCCTAAGAGTCGTAAGATGTTTTTCAAGAAAATGGAGTTAGTAAACAGGATTGAGGGCTGCTGGGAAGCCTCTAAAGATGAGAACTGAAAAGGGTCCATCAGGCTTAGTAACATCCAGGTCCCTGGTGACCCTAGCGAAAGCAGTGCCAGTGGGAGGGGGTGGGAGGGTAGAAAATGGGAAAGGATTGTAAAGTCGATATGATACATATTATGATACATATGTGTATGAAACACCCAAATTCACTGTAAATACTGTGTGTTACATTTGTATATTAATAGTGGGGGAAAAAGAGCAGTGTCAGTGATGGGAGAAGCTGGATTGGAGTGAGTCAGTGAATGAAGGGCAAGTTTGTTTAGTTTGTTCCATAAGTAAGTCTGAATTCCTTCCCCCCTCCCATTTTATTGATATGTATAAGTGCAAAATTTAAGGTTTACAATGAAGTTAAGCATTTTGTGCATCTACATATCTTGTCAAGGTGACAAGGACTTTCCCACTCTGCTTTTGTCCCTCCCCCTACCCACTCCTTCATCCCTCCCTCCCCGCCCTACCCCCCTGTTTCACTTTGTTTTTCGTTTTAAGTTCCATGATTTCCTTTTAAAGAAGCCTAGAAGTCAGATGTGAAGAGATTGTGAAGTCAAGGGAGGATCGGTGTAGGGACGGAAAACCTGTCAGGCTTGGTCATCCTTACGGTGTAGCCTCAGGCTGGCCTTGAACTCAAAGACAGAAGAGAGAGGAGATGCCCAGAGGAAAAAGGTCCCTGCAAAGGCCAGGGGGAAGGGAGTCTGGCGATTGCAGAAGGGGTCCCGCAGGGGTAGGAGTAACTCTTGGTGTAACTGGAGTGGAATGGGGCAGGGGCGGGGGGGCGGTGGGGAGCAGCTCCTTGGGGTTTGTGGATTTGGTGGGAAGAAGACAAGGAATTCTGTAGGGTGGCTGTGTCAGGGCAGGGTGAAGGAGACATAGTCTTGCTGTGCTTAGGAGAAGGTTGAGGTGGAGATGTTTAAGACCAGAGGCGCAGGTAAAGAGGAGGTGTTGACCACCGAAGTTGAGAAAACTGCTGATGCTGGTGGATATTAACATTAACCATCTTGAATCTCCAGCACTGCCCGTCTCCCACATAGTGTGTTTTTGGAAGTGTCGTCTTGTTTTATATTTAAAAGCAAGAAAATTTCTTTAGCACCCTCAGTTTATAGAAGCAAATCCAAGCATATGTGAAACATTTGTGTGAACTAAGAGCCTCATTGTTTAATCTTCTTTATTGTGGAGTTATTCGTTAATTGTTAGCAGGTGTTACTGAATACATTTCCCTTATGAAGTTGATACCTCTTTTTAGAATTAATAATGTTTTGGGAATCATTTTAAAGCATGGGTTGAGTGTCTGAATGGTTTATTGGAAGATTAGAAGGTTAGCTGGAGCTTATTTGATTATAATAATATAAGTCCTATTTAAGTGTGAGTCTTTAGAAAACTATAAACCTGTTTTTGAAAATCAGGAATTTAATCTTTACTATTGTCTTTTATACAGGAATAATTTATGATGTAATTGTTGAACCCCCAAGTGTTGGCTCTATGACGGATGAACATGGGCACCAGCGGCCAGTGGCGTTCTTGGCTTATAGGTAACAGATACTTGTTTTTTGACATAGTGGTGGGAAAGAAGGCTGTGAGGACATGCCTACTTAAAAAACAAAGAAAACAAAAAGACCAATAAAACCTGTGGGATTCATCTAAAATTAGGTAATAACTGCTTTCAAATATGGAATTTGGGGGCTAGAGGAACGGCACAGCAGTTAAAGTGCTGTCTTATAAGCACAAGGCCTTGAGCTTGATTCCCCAGCACCACATAAAGCTGGGCGTGGTGGCACACACCTGTAATCCCAGCAGTCGGAAGGCTGAGGCGGGAGGATTGTCCTGAGTCCAAGGCCAGCCTGGGCTATAGTGCGAGACCTTGCCTTAAAAAGAAAAGAAAAGAAAAGAAGAAGGAAAATAGAGAATTTGAAAGTAGGGTGAGAAATGTCTTACTTATTAAGAAGTAAAGTATTTCGTAGTAATTTATGTTTCACCAGTTTAAAGAAAAGTGTTAGTTTATAAAACATTTATAGATTTCAGTGGTCAGCAAACTACAGCCATTTTTTTTGTATTGAAATGTTGTTGGACTCAGGCATGTTTGTCTATGTACTACATGACTGCTTTCAAGGTGTAATAGCTAATGTGAGTGACACAAACCATATGACTGGCAAGCCTAGCATATTTATTTATTTATATCTGGAGATCAAACCTAGGGTCTCAGGCATCTAAGCATGTATTTTACCACTGACCTACATTCCTAGGTCTTAAGATATTTATTGTAAAGGCACTTTAAAAAGAAATTTGTGGATCCATGTACTATACTTTTAAACATTTAAAATGTACTTTCATATACTTAAACATTAAACAAGGAAAAATCATTTTTGTGACCTAAAGGATCCATTTCTGCAAAGAAATACCATTCCAATGTGGTTTGGTTCACCTGAGCAATGCCTAGCCCATTGCTTTCTGCTTTTCTGATTAAATTATTTTTTATTAGTATGAATTTGTGATTCATAATAATAACAATCAGCTTGAGAAATGGGTGCATATACATATCACATCTTGAAAATTTTTACTGCCATGGCTTTCTAATGTCCACTGGATAGATTTATAGTACTTCTGTTGTAGTCATAAAATACTCCCTAGAAAGATGAATTGAGGTTCTTGGGGTAGGAGACTACTGGTGGGAGATTTTAGTAGGAGGGGCCTTTCATCTTGACCCCTCTTTGGGTGTATATATTGTGTTTTCAGGGAAAATATTAATGAAAAATACATACCTATGTCTACCTACCTTTTTAATTAAAAAATTGCTTTTTGAGGTCCCCAAACTCTTAAGAATTTGACAAAACTTACCTAACTAGAAAAATCATATGTATGCACAAAGAAATTTGCAGATAACTATAAGGGATTATTGATTACTACAGTCCTTGTGGAGATCTTGGGGCCTTAGTAAAAATACTTTATTTTTCTTGGAACCAAGTTTATCAGTTATAATGACAAAACTTCAAGAAACAATAACCAACTGGAATTAATTTGACATAGTAAATATTTCAGTAGTATAATTTTTAAAAGCTAAAGTATTTTTGTAAAGGTTTCATGTACATAAATTAATTTTTAATAATTAAGAATATTGGTTTCATATTACATGGTTTCTCTAATATGAGAAAACCAAACCATAAAAAAAGCAAGAAAGACAGAAGGAAGTAAGAAGCTGGACTTTGTGGAAAGGGAAAGGGGGGAGGGAAGAGGGTGGGAGGAGGAGACATATGTAAATTTTAAAAATACATTGATTTAAATGGACAGTTGTGTCGTGTTAGTTGATTTTTTTAAAACATAGTTACATGAAGATATCTGGCTGTTTTGTTTTATCCTAAAACTTGAAACGATGTTTGAAACATAATAGACTTCTTAATAAATACTTGTTGAATGAATGAGCAGATGAATATTGAAAGGTATAATAAATAGTTGTGATAATTAAACATTAGCACACAAGTATTTTAGTGTGAACAGAAATGGAAATTTTAATTGAAATATTCATTTGTTTTGCTGTGGTCTTTTTCAGAGTAAATGGACAGTATATTATGGAAGGACTTGCATCCAGCTTCCTGTTTACGATGGGAGGTTTAGGATTTATAATCTTGGACCGATCCAATGCCCCAAATATCCCAAAACTCAATAGATTTCTCCTTCTATTCATTGGATTCGTCTGCGTCCTATTGAGTTTTTTCATGGCTAGAGTATTCATGAGAATGAAACTGCCGTAAGTTGCTCAGTGCTTTATGTCTACTCAATCTGTAATTTAACTTTTGCCACAAATTGTTGCAAATGATTACTGGGACAACATAAAATTATAGAAAATTTAATTTAACACTCATTTAAAAAGATGAAATATGTAAGAATCAAAGACTTGCTGGAGGTTGTAGGTTAGTTAGTAATAAAGTTGAGATCAGTAGGTCTTTGGGGCTGTTGTCCTCATGGACGTCCATGAGAAAATGTAGTAACTGCCTTGACACCACTGTCGGGAAATTTTTTTTCTCTCTGATGTACCTCTTGTTAATCTATAAAACAAGAATCTAGTGATAATAACTGTAGGGAAGTGTTTTTCAGTGCTGCATTAATTGAAGGTGCTCTTGGCTATTGTATAGGTTGAGCATTCCTAATCTGAAATCTAAAATCAAAAGCTTTTTTGAGCGGTGGCATAGTGCCTGAAATGGAAAATTCTACACCTTGGAACTTTGCTTCATGTACAAAATTATTTAAAATGTTTAGATTACCTTTATGCTGTGTGTATACATATGACAATGAGTTTTTGTTCAGACTTGGGTCCCACCCTACTGGTATCTCAGTGTGTGTGCACATAGCACAGAATCTTCTATCTGACCCACTTTGGCCCTGAGCACTTCAGTTAAGGGTATGTATCTCTATGAAGAAAAGCATTAAACCTTGGGTGGGAAAGCAGTTACTGCCCCCTAAAAATGTAAATGGATTTTATTGTTATACTTAATATGTATTTAAATACGAATAAGTTGGTTTTGTGAAAACTTACCCCATTTGAAGTTATGAGTTTAAAATGTGGACATATCTGATCTGATCACATTTCCATACATTCTGATTTTACTTGTGGATGCATTAGTAACTACAGGAACATTAGGGCCTGTGTTAGGCATCAAATGTCAGATACACTGATTTCTTGGTGTGTTTGAGTTATAAGTTTGCTTGACATATAGCTTAACCTTTCCATGAACATATGTAAGGCAAAAAGGCAGGCTTCTCCTGGTGTTTTCTGATTTATGTTTCTTTAAAGATTTGATGCCTCTTATTAATTAAAAATTTGTTTAATGCATTGGCCTTTGAAGAAATATAGGTTAATAAGATGAATGTTTATTATTTGCATACATAGCAATAATTTTAAAATAGTGTTTAATTTTAGTTTTTATTTTTTATTAGATAATGAAATAATATGTGTGAAATTGTGTATCTGTGAATGTAATTTAATGTATGTATGTATGTATACAGGCTCAGAGAAATAAAGAGATATGTGGACAGTTTGCAAAAGAGTTTGATACAAATTTGTACTTGGTTCATTAGAAAAATAATCATTAGACCATTTTTAGCTTCCAGCGTTAGGGCAGTTTTGACTTAAAAGCAGGAAGCAGGATCCTGACTTTAGTTTTTAACTGTGCTGAGGACTGAACACAGGGCCTTGTACATGCCGTGTACCCATGCTTCTCTCTGAGCTGTATCCCCATCTCTCAGTCTTAAAAATTAATAAAATAAGAGTAAACAGGTCTGGAGGAGCAGCAGTTAGAGTACTTGCCTAGAAAGCTCAAGGCCTTGAGTTTGACTTCCTAGTACCATGTACACTAGGCATGGTGGTGCCAGAGTAAGACCCTGTCTCTTAAAAGAAGGGAAGGAAGGAAGGAAGGAAGGAAGGAAGGAAGGAAGGAAGGAAGGAAGGATAAAAAGTTGAAGTAGCTTGCAGCATTGCAGTGTAGTGGCCTAGAATAAGGCAAAGAGTCTAGCTGGAGTTGGAGTTAATGAGTCCTATAGTCACCTTGGTTAGAAATCTGTATATAAGACTAGTCTAGATACTGTTGACTGTTGTATAACTGGGGACAAAAGTCCTGCTTTATACTTTATACCCTCTACTGTATAAGTTCAGTAATAGTTATATTAACATTATTTATTAGCACGGTGTGACTCTTGCACATAATTGAAGCTTCAGAAGTGTTAAAGCATCTTCTTTAAAGGTTTATATTATATCGCCTCCTTAACATTCACATTTATAGTTAGCAAATGTTTGTTTTTACTTACTTGTTTTTCTCTTTTGGCCTGGAGTCTCCCCATGTAGCCCTGACGTTCTTGAAGTGGGCTCAGGTGGTACGCCCAGCCTCCCCTTGGATGGCTAGGACTGCAGGTGCACTCCATTGTGCCCTTCTCATTCCTGCTGTTGGCTGGACTTTACACATATTAAGCATAATTTTACTTCTTGACTTACCTCACTCTACATTTATTCTTACACTTTGTACTACTTCTCACCATTTTCTTTGTCTTCTGTCACCAGTTACTTTTTGTTACCAGTAGTGTGTTCTTACTTTAATCTCATCCTTGCTTTCCTCTTTCTGATTAGCTGGTTAGAGGAAATGGAGAACCTAGCTAGCTATTTACTTTTTGTTTTTCCTGAGATGAAGTCTCACTCTAGTCCAGACTGGTCCTGAACTGACTGTATAGCTCAGGTTAGCCTTGAACCCACAGCAGTCCTCCTGCCTCAGCCTCTTGAGTGTTGGGAGTACAGACATGTGCCACCACATTAGTTGCCTCTTTAAAATAGCTTCTGTCCACATTTCATTGCTTTTTTTCTTATACTGAGAGAAAAGATATTTCTAATGTGCTAAATAACCTTTGAAGACAAATTAGTAGCATGACTGCTGTAGCCATTGCTGTCAATCACCTTCAGACAGGTATTAACAGCTTACTGATGAATTGTATATTACTTTTCATTGTGTGATTTTTTTAATATATTAAGATATCGAATGAAAAAGGTATTTCTAATTGATATACAATAATTGTACAAATTTATGGAGCCCAGTGTGACTTCAGTACAATGTCTCCTGGTCAGATCAGAGGAATTGGCGTATGTGTCATGCCAGACATTTACTTCTTCATTTTGGGACCACTTCAGATCTCTCCCGGCTGTCTTAGTTAATTATTAGCCATGGTTTTCCTTCTGGGCTGTGGAGCCTTAGGAGGTCCTGCCATCTGACTGCACCCTGTACCTTTAAGCCCCCTCCCGCCTTCCTTTGGGTCACCTTTCAAGCCAGTCCTGGCCTGAGGCGAGGTCAGCCCGGGCTTTGGAAATGGCCTTTGTGTCTGAGAGGTACATACATTTGCTTCCACATTTGGAACTATATTCTGAACATTTTAGTTAGTTGGGCTGTTTCAGAGAGGAAATTTTGTACGTAAGCCTCACTTTTAGAGAGAGAGGGATACTGATTTCATGAAAGAAAACATTTGTGGTGCTGCTGGGACAGAGTGTGGAAGGAAGCGAAGCACTGGAGCCCGAGTCGTGGTTCTCGCTTCCCCACCGTGAGACTTTAGATTGGTTCTCTGAGCTCTTGCCCTTGGCTTCCCATGTCAGTTCAGTGATGGTGACAGTGCACCCCAGAGTGAGTCACGTGAATGAGGAGGTGTTTTATGTGACATCATGCGTAAGGTTAATGTGCTTCATTTCAAAGGTAAACAGGATCCTAAAGATTGTGTTTCAAGTTGGATTCTGACTACAATTTCAAAAATAAACAAACTATGGCTGCTTCTGAAAGAAGAAAGTGAGGTTTCCTTTCCTGGGGCCATAGGAGAAGGGAGTAGAACAGCCATGGGATTTGTATCTCAGTGCTGGCTCTCTTTTTTTCCTGGCCTAGTGGTTTTGAACAAACCAATTAACTTTCCATATAGTTTTCATACTCTTCAGCTGTGAAATGAGAGCAAAGCTTCTTTTACACGCGTCACCCCTTTATTTCCACTGGAGAGCACGAAGCCCAGGGCCTTGCACGTGCTCTGCACACGCTCTGACACTGCACTGCGTCTTCAGCCCTTGCATGCCTTTTTATGATTGTCGTAAGGCTTAAATATAATAGTGCATGTCATGCTATTTTGGGAAATTTCTGTGTTATATATAACCTTGCACAATGCCTGCCATAACACACACAGGCACCGAGTCATTACTGAAATAAGGGTTAAGTAGCTAAAATAGAAGATCCTTCGTGGTGGCCTCTCTTACCTACTTTGAGTTTCTGGCTTACTTTGATCGTACTAATCTGTAATTTTACTTGCATGAAATTTTCACAGGCTTGTATGATTAAAAGATTATGAAAATTTAAAGGCTATATAAGAACGGTGTAAGTGATACCAGGAGAAACTATAATAAACATGATTCAGCATGTTTGTATATTTATGTTTTTCTTGAGTTTTGGTCTGCCTATGTAGTCCAGGCTGGCCTCGAGTGCTGCGATTATAGGTGTGTCACGCACACCATCCCCGGCTTCTGCATGTCAATTTTTGCTTCCATGAAGTGTGTGGTGTTGATTTAGCTGCTTTTATTTTTTCTGACATCATACCTTTATAGCATATTTTTTTAGGGGAAGTTGTTTGGGTGTATTAGGTGTGGGAACAGTGGCACTGCTAGATGGACATCCTCTTCAGAGTCTAGACTGGCCAGGCTGCCAGAGCAGAAGGAAAGGAGCACGAGTTCTGGGTGGGTTGCATTGGCTGCACGCAGACCTAAGTGGAGGAATTTCAGTGAGTCCAGAATTAGAACAAATACTTGTTTCCTGAGTGCCAGACACCACAGTAGGCCTCAGAGTTATAAAGTGATCCTTAATTTCCACCTTACTAATGAAGAAATTTGAGACTGATAGGACAAGCTACTATTTGTCAAATGCTAATTACTATGAGTAGCAAGTAACATGTAAGAAGATGGTCGTAGCTAATCCTTAAACCCTGTGTGGTAATTCCAGCCTCCAGGTGAGGACTAGGCTTCCCTGGGGAAGGCCAGAAACGGGGTCAAACGTAGAGAGGTTCTGAAGGAACCAATGAGTACATGGATATTATATTAAATCCTTTCTTACTGTTGGTAGTTTTATACAGACTTTGTTACCTTTTTTTTTTTTTTCTGGTCCTGCAGATTTTTCCTAAAAGTAAGTCTGAAGGGTTTATCAGGAGAAGAAAGGTTTGGAACTTATTATCACCAAACTTAATGCCTTAATGTGTTTAAGGCTTAACTTGCACATTGAATTAAAGGACCTCCATGTGGTAAACACGAGGTGTGATGCACGCTCAGGTGCAGCTGGAGCCGCGGCCTGCCCTCCTGGCATCTCTGGCGTGGAGAGCGGTACAGGCGGGCGCTATGCACATTGTTTCTTGAGAACCCAAAGGGTCACCTCCCAGACATGAGTAGCTCCTCTCTCTGATTTTATTTTATTTATTTATTTATTTATTTATGTATTTGCTAATTAGGGCTTTTAGACATCCACATCAGTTTCTTTTCATAAAAAGATTTGTATTTTTGAGAGTCCAGAGGAGATGGAGTCTGACTCTTCCCAAGTTTCCTTTTCTCTGCTTCTTATTCTGTGCTGTTCCGGGTAATGCTCTGTATCTTTAGCTTTTGAAGAGGAAGGTAATAGAACTGAGGACACAGGGGGCAAGATACGAAATAACTATAAAGAACGACAGTTGTATTCTTGGATGATCATTTGATTCATAAAGCTTGATTGAAAAGTGTTGCGTCCTTGTCACTTTCTGTGTGTATGTTTTATTTCTACAGGGGCTACCTGATGGGCTAGATGCCGTTTGAGGAAAATTGGTGGACACTGGCTTTGCTCCTGTTCATGAGAGTGTGAAGGCCGTCCCAGTCTTCTACCAGGCAGCGTGGGAAAGGGGAGAGCAGCAGGAAAGCAACTCCGAGTAGAAACACAGCGCATCATAGCTTGGACTCAAATTCCTTGACACCGGACACATGCTCGTCACAGTATTTTTTCCTGTTGATCCATTCTGGTGTCCCAGTGATGTTCAGAGGCATTTTCTTCATAGTTTTTCATTTCTTCAAGAAAATACACCCCAGTTCTTACAATATAGTATTGAATAAAGTGGTTATTTTAAAAAATTTTTCGGAGATGATATTTCTGATTTTCAGAAATGATTGTAAAACTATGAAGCAAGATCCTGTAAGCTGAGAACTCTGGACAGCTGGTCAGCTTCGCCGATGGTGCTTTCCCTTAACCTGTGCGTGTGGTAGTACCTTATCTCGGATGTGTATGCAAGACTTTTCTGAACAATAAGATGTACAAAAGGAGCAGAAATAAATAGTTTTTTCTAATTAATATTCTTTATATTTGTTTTTTTAAAGTGACTGCCTGTATTAACTATTCGGTCTAGAAGTCATTCAGTCCTGCTTTAGAACCTCTAGGTACTTTTAGGAGCCTAAGGTATCTCCCCATTTCTGGGTGTCTGCAGGCGCAGCCACGTGCCTGTGTCAGCTGCTTGCTGTTAAGGTGGCCGTGGGAGGTGAGGTTCCCTCCAGGCGTTCAGTTGACATGTTGCAAACACACAAGAGCACCCCATGTCTCTCCTGGTGTCTGGTCTGGACGGGCGGTGGCCCAATTTATCCTTACCCTGTGGTCTGCAAGTCTACGATGAAGTTTTCTCTCAGCTAAGTCCCTCACTGCCAGATAGAGAGATGACCTAATTGTGGCAGTTTGTTAAGGAAGATTCTCAGATTTTGCGTACTTATTTGTAACAGCACTGAAGATGGGTGTCACAGTATACAAAATGATTTTTTAAGTGCTCTACCCTTCCAGGGCTTTTGTAACTGTCGCAGGAAATGTGGAGAAAAGGGGCTCTGTACTCTGGAGCTCTGAGGAGGAAGGACAAGACCTTTATGGACTACCGACTTTAAAGGTGTGATTTCAGTGTATGTTTTTGTGCTGTTTGCCCACATTTTCAAGCCTTGCTCAGATTAAGGAGACAAGTCAACGGATCTGGTTCCATAAGGTGTGTCTTTTCTCATGGATTGGGTAGTGAGCAGTACCTACTACAGACCACCAGACGGTGCTGTTAGGATCTGGTATGCTTTTCTGTTTCAGAATACTTAATTAAGGCTTCTGTTTGATTTTGGTTAATTGGTAATCGTATCTTTATCTAGCACAGCGAGATATATTTTAAAGTGCAATAACAACCTTTAAATTGATGTATAAAAGTTTGTTGGTAAAAATAAAAGTGCAATGTGTATGTGAAAAAGCAACTATTTTATCTGTGTAGATTTAAAATATTTTTAGAAAGATAAAACCAAAATGTCAAGAGCTAAGAGAAAACTTGGTAAACGTTATTTACATTAGTAGGTTAAATAGGTTGAGTGATGGAGTAGGTTTTTGAACTGGTTTGTAAACATACTGGCCTTTGGTTTTATCACAGCTGAGGTTCTCCTAGAATTACAAGACAATTTAGCAAAGCATGACTCCAGTGACAGGGAATGAAGGAAGCGAAATTAGACAAAGCAGGCCAGGTGATGTGGCCCTCATATAATAGTTGTCAGCTACCAGGACCCTGAGCCAAGGATGTCAGTCAGGGTAGCATGTTGGGCAACAATGGCTAGAGGGCGTTGCTGCTCTGCCAGGTCACTGGCTGGGGTCACCTCAAGATTGACATGACCTTGGTTCAAAGATTAGGTGAGCCCTGACCTGGCTAGTGACTGAACCCCAGCATCTAGGCACTGCTTGCCACTACGCAGCAGGTCCTGCAAGGGACATCAGAACGGCACTTTGCAGTTGCCAGAGATTTCTAAGGACGTTATTCTACTAGTAGAATTAAAAAGAGAAAGTCCTATGCATTTTTTGTTTAGGAAGATATCACTGATTGTTGGTGCTTACTTGAGTTGTAAACTGAAGTCTCAGGTGCTTGATAAATGGTACATTCCTGCTGAGTAAAGTTGGGAGTTAACATTCTGTATCGCGCTTGAGCCGGAATCCAGGCCTTTTGATAGCAGAACAGTTGTTTCCCCGATGTGCTGCAGTGTTCTGGAGTGAAAGATCCGTGTTTGGTAATAGGGATGAGATACATATTAGGTTGTCCTGAGAAGGCTTGTGCAGGATGCTGGGTCCCCTCCAGTGAAGCAGCAAACACGCAGTCCCTGTCGAGGTAGAGTTTAGAGTTTAGTGAGTCTGCACAGGCTACTGGTTCATGCTCCAGAAACAACACGTGAACGTAGATTTGGGATGAGGGAGATTGGAATTTATTGTTGGAAGAGTGTGTTACTAATCTGCTTACCAATTTCAAGAATTAATATTCTTGCTAAAAATCTTTCACTTTTCTTATTAGATAAGTGTGAGAAACAGGAGATCAGGTTTATTTTAAGCAAAGGATGGTATGTTGGGATACTAGAGTGTTTCGTGATTATTGAAGACTGTGAGGCTGCTGAGTATTAGGGTCGGGTTGTGTTTCTGCAAAGGTGCCCTTGTCCTTTCCTGACTTGGTGTGTGCAAGTGTGTGCATCTGTGTCTTGCTCTTCTGTAAGACTGAACACTTCTGGTTTGAATAGGGAGATCGTTGCTGTTGCCCTGTCTTGATCATTATACTTGAAATTTTTGGCTACTTGATTCCGTCACATATTCTAATTCAGAAGCCCCAGAGAAAGGACTCATTGGCCAATTTGGATGAGACATTTACCTAGAGGTTTCTTCTTTTGTTTTAGAGAAAATATTTAGAGCACAGAGTTTGGCTGAGTTGTGTTTGAAGGGCTAAATGTAGGACGAGTATGTTCTAAAGGACGATGTTCCTATATCATGTCTTTTGCTGAAATAGGTATTATCTAAAAATATTAGAATTCTTATTTACCCCCCCAGCTTAACCCTTTCTAGTTTTTCAGGCTCAGAAACAGGAGGTTTGGTTCCTTTGTAGTCAGTCTGACCTCATAGCTTGTCTGCTTATCTAAATTAAAGTCCCTAAGAACACGTGTTTTGGGGGTTCTTAGGTTGGTTTAGTGGCTAATATGTCCCAGCTATGTTTATGTTGGTGATTGGGCGATCGTCAGGTCTCGGACTTACAGATTCATGAGATTTGGGTTTATGTTCCAGCTCTTTCAAATGACGAGCCGTGTCACCTTCAGCAAGATCCGTCAATTCTCTAAGCCTTGTGTTCCTCTTCTTACAGCTGAGAGGACCCCACCTGCCCCACCGTGGTGGCCTGAGATGTAAGCGAGATGGTGCCTGGTGTCTGGAACAGGTCGAGCACTCCGGAGATGTTGGCTCCAAAGGGATCTGCAGTAACCTCTGCCCTCACATTCATCCCTTCATTCCGGACGTGGTTGCCCGCCCTCCTCTGGCGCTGGGAGTGGTGGTAATGCATGTATGCACGCAGGCGCGAGTGATAAATAGACTCGAAGCGTCGAGTGTCTGCTTTTATTTTTAAGACTGCTTAAAGTGTTTGTGATTTATCTCGCGTCCATTGCAGACCAGTAATCTTGTCTAGGCAGCTCGATGCCCCCTCCCCTGAAGGCCAAGGACTGCCTCTGCTAATTTAGGCATACTTCTTCCCGCAGGGCATCCTCCCGGCCTCCCACACGTGCCTTCACGCAGCCGAGTGCTTATGTTGGCGGGAACTCCGTCTCCGAACGATTTTCTCTCAACCGCGGCGAGCGCCAGCCTGAGCACAGGGCGCTCAGTGCTTGACCAGATCAGCAGTAAGCTGGAGTGACTGCAACCCAGGGTCCCCAGCACTCTCTGCAGTGCCATTTTAACCGAGAGCTGATGGTGGGTTTTGACTACGGCTGTCCCGATGGCGCTTAGCCACATACTTTTTGCAAAGCAGCCTCTTCCTGGTGTCTCCTGAGGTGGAGATCAGCCCGCATGCTGGTGGAACACAGCTGGCCTCTGACTGTTTTGATCAAGGGAGGGTGGCACAAGTGACATTGCCAGTGCTAGGTAGTTTTTCTCCAGCCCGGCAGCGCCCGCTTCCTGCCTCTTAGAATGCCAGCCCTTGGGATGTGCCCTCCTAAAACTCAGCTTCGAAATCACAAGAATCGCAAACCACATGAGAAACCGATGGGAGCTGTTCCTGTCAACACTCGCTGAGCTCGGAGCATCAGCTGCTGGGCCGGCGAGTGAACCTTCCTGGATGTCTGCACCAGCTGCCCTCTTACATTGCTGGTGGAGGTGCCTAGGGGCGGACACCTGCCCAGCAGACTGCAGTCCGCCTGCTGTGCCTGGGAACTTTGGAATCAGCTGTTGTTTTCAGCCTCTGCACTTTGGGTGGCTGTTGTGTACCAAGAGATAACTGGGATGGAAATGCTGCTTCTGCTTTGGGCTCACATGGTGGCTGGAAGCTGGCAGGATCTGTCCTGAGACGGCGAGCCAGGAGGACAGGAGGACTCCAGGGGCCAGTGTGCAGCTGGAGGACAGCGAGGAAGATGAGACCAACAAGAGGACCTTTTTTTTTTTTTTTGAGGCAGGGGTCTTGCTCTGTCGCCCAGGCTGGTCCTGAACGCACACTGTGGAGCCCAGTCTGACCTTGGACTCACTGAAATCCTCCTGCCTCAGCCTCCTGAGTGCTGAGATTACAGGCGTGCACCACCACGCCCAGCTTATGTGGGAGTCAAACTCGGAAGTACTTGCAATGCAAGTGCTTTAACCATGGAGCCATTCCTCCAGCTCCAGGTGAGGGCTTTGTTATGCAAAGCAAAACAGTTTGCTGACCCTCCCACCTTACCTGTCCTGAGTGGTTTGTGTGTCTCCGCTCCCTCTGTCCTCCCACCCCATGTTGGGGTTGGATCCCAGGGTCTTTGCACTGAGTTCCATCCTGTTTCAGTTACTTTTTCATCACCGCAACACAATACCTGACATCCTCAACTTTAAGGAGGAAAGTTTTATTTCCACTCACAGTTTCAGAAGGTCACACAGTCCATTCATGGGCGGCCAGCAACTGTGGAAGCCCGGGGTGGAGGCAGAGATGGAGGCAGCTCCTCACAACATTGCAAACAGGAGCCCAAGTCCTGGAAGGAAGGGAGGAGGTAGCATAGACCCTCTCAGGTCCTGTCCCGGTGACCTGCCTCTTCTAGATCCAGCCGCAGTGCTCTGCCTCTTCCAGGTTTAATCCCCCAATCCAGCACATGCCAATCTGTAATCTACCACACGCCAGTCTTCTGCTACATGCCTATAATCCAGCCAACGTCCATAATCCACCCCTCCAGACAGGCCCCCAACTCTTCACAGCATGTGGTTCCCTAGATAACCCGTAACATCCAGATACATGAGACCTTTGGGGGACATTCCAGATCCAAACCACAACACATCCCCTGACAATTTTTAAATTTTTTTATTATGAGATAAATTCCCACTATGCCACTAAGTTGTGCAGGTTGGGGCTAAACTTGTGATTCTCCTGCCTCACTTTCCTAGAGTTCTGGGATTGAAGGCCTGCCCCCGTGGGCCCGACATGGAAAATGGGAACGTGCCCTGCAAACTCATGGATCCAGCTGGGAGGCTTTCTGGCAGAAAGTAGAATGTGCCATTTGTTTTCTTTCTAGTTGTGTGTAGTAAAATGCAAAAAAAAAAAGATTCATTAAAGAACTGAGTTTAGAGAAAACAAAGTCTAGTGCAGTCTCTCTAGGCAGCAAATGAGTATTTGTGTTTAAAAAACAATTCATCCAAGAAACAATTCTCACGTATTCTTTTCTTATACTGGGGATTGAACACTGAGCCTTTGGGGTGAACTACATCCCCAACCTCTCTCTCTTTCTTAATGTTTATTTGAAAAAGAGTCTTGCTAAGTTGCTAAATTGCACAGGCTGGGCTTCAGTTTTCTATTCTCCTGCCTCAGCCTCCCAAAATGTTGGAATACCAGGTCTGCCCCACAGGGCCCGGCTCATTTATTCTTTTAAAAAAGATTTTATTGTTAAATTGATGATTAAACTTAATCTTTGATTCATCACTTTCTCTTTTAGTTGTATTAGACTTTTTCAACTTAGAAAAATTTTTCCACATAAGAGGTATGATCAAAAATGTGGTGAGTATTTAAATAAAAATCTAATAAAAGACACAGTAGCATGAATCTCCCTCAAAATACACCCCAAAGCTTTGAACAGTTATTACCTTATTGCCACTTCCTGAAGCAGTTCTGGATGTCCTTTTTCATGTCTTTTGCTGCATTGTTGTGATTGCCTTGATGTCCTGGATTAATTCTAAACACTTGCTATTCATAATCATTTTGACTTTGGGGAAGAGCTAGAAGTTCCATGGTGCCAGGTCTAGTGAACAGGGTGGATGAGGACACACGGTGATGTTTTTACAAGCCTGCCTTGTCACTGGGTGATGGCAGCAGCAATCAACCACATATATGTGTGTGTGTGTGTGTGTGTGTGTGTGTATTATATCATCATCTAAAGACACTCAGAGGACTTCCAGGACTTCTTCCAGAAAGTGACAGGAACAGTGGTATTCATGTGTTTGAATTGAGGGATATGGGGGAGGGGGGCAATGTGTGATTTACTGTAATGCTTTTTACTGTCATAATTTTTAAAATTTAAACTGCCACGGTGTATTTAAGTCCCACCTGTACATCGCCTCAACTGTCTGGGTAACACCGGAGGGGAGCACGTGGGGAGGCCATGGTTGGTCTGCAGTGCCGATAGGAGGAACAGTCCCAGCCGCCCTTGCTTCTCCAATTTCAGAGCTCCTAGTCTGCACCCGCCGTGGGGCTCTTGGTAAACAACCTCCCATCCAGTGGCAGTTAGGCCAGAGAGGTAAATGGGAGCGCTGGAAACTCCATTCAAATTTTAGTGTGACTTTATGAAAAAATTCTCATGTCATCTATTTCCCTGAGAAGAGTGGATAACAATTTTAAGCCAGAAAGTGTCTCTAATATGTGGATTACTTTGTTTTTATAAGATTTTATACACAGGGTTTGTGCCAAAGTATTTTTCGGACTTATTCTATGTGAACTCTTATTTTGATAAATTATTTGATTTTTCCCCATTTCTTCCAGCTGGGAATATGTCAGTATTGTAATAAGCTTCTTCGTTTGTAGAACATCTGGTTCAGATGACCTCTAATGTCTCTTTCACCTTTGATATTCCTTTTAATTTCTGATTTTCTGATACATGAGTTTTCTGATCTCTGTATGCATGGCTATGGGCCAGCTCCATATGACCAGCAGAGGGCATGCTTGGGACTTGAACAGTAGTTAAGTTTCCCTTGAAGGTGGTTCCTGGGTGCCTTATTGGTAGTAAGGAGCTTGTACTGGTTGCCCAGGGTCTGAGCCAGGCTTTGGCCACGCTTTGGATTTCTGTAACTACGTTCCAAGGCTCATCTCAAATGATTGGTTTTCCCCGCAGTTAAATGTTTTGAAGAAACTGTCTATTTTACCAGGAAGAAACTTCTCCCTGAGGAAAATTAAATTTGATGGTGACTGGGATGTTGCTTCCCGGTCCTAATTGTCACAGTTCGAGACCCTGGAGTTAGGCGTGTAAAGCTTGACACCCACGTGAAGGAGCCAATGTGCTGACCTGCTGTGGCCTTAAAATGCCTTTCAGGAACTCAGTACCTGGAAAATGTTTCTTTTTAAAGCTGCCGTGATCATACATCAGACACAGAAGTCATGGAAGTTGTACATGAATTTGTAATATTTCTTTTGTCTATAAATGGACATTAAAACACCCCTCCCACCAGGTGCGAATCAAATGATGCTTCAAAACAGGGAGTAGAAACATCCAGTGTTTCCAAAACTTTGCTCGGCTCTTTGCCTCTGTCAACCTCTGTGGTGGTTTGAGCATGGATTATCCACAGTGGACCATGGGTATCACTTTTGTGTTTCATCTTCATGATTTAATTAGTTAAATTGGGCATGCTGGGAACTGAGCCCAGGGTATTCACACTAAGCTACATCCCCAGCCACTCTGTATTTGTTTATTTATTTAGTTGTTGTTTTATTTTTGGTTCTGAGACATGTTTTTGTTTCGTTTTTTGAGACAGGGTCTCGCTCTGTAGCCCAGGCTGGTCCTGAACTCACTGTGGAGCCCAGGCTGGCCTTGGACTCTGCAATCTTCCTGCTTCAGCCTCCCAAGTGCTGAGATTACAGGCGTGTACCACCGCACCTAACTTAGGTGGTGCTGGGGAATCAAACTCAGGGCTGTAAACTTGCTAGGCAAGCACTTACCCACTGTGCCACTCCTCCAGCCAGTGATAGGCTTTTGCTAAGTTGCTCAGCCTACTTAGGAACTTGGAATCCTCCAGCCAGAGTGCCGGGTTTACCCGCCTGACTGCCAGGCCTGGCTTGTCCTTCATTTTAAATTCCAAAATTTGGGGCATTTGTTCCTAAGTCTTGGGCTGTGACCCCTGTTGACTACTGACTTAGAGCAGGAAATTAAACTCAAATGTGCAGCTGTGCTGTGACCAAGGCACAAGGCCCGTGGCCCGTGTGTGTGTGTGTGTGTATGTGTGTGTGTGATTTTAAAGGCTGCTTAAGTCTATGGAAAATGTGCATTTATTTTGTCAGACCTGAGCAGTTGGCATGCTGGGCTGGGTGTTAACGGCGGGGGTCATGCTGGAGCTCTGCCTGGTTTCAGATGACTCGGGGAAGCTGCTGCTGGCCGAGGCCCTGCTGGAGCGGTGTGTGAAGGAGAGCCATGCCAAGGTGAAGGACTCCATGCCTGCGCACTGGACAAGGAGGAATGGAGTATCGGTGAGGCCGAAGGTTTCCTGAGCAGCATCCTCAGCCAAGGGCGGCGGCCTAGGTGAGTGGCCCCCCACGCCTGGGGCTTCCTCTCCTCTCTCCTGCCCGTCTGGTCCCCTGAATGCCAAGCCTGCCTTCCAGGTCCGCCTTGCACTTGGTACAGCCACGTGGGACACCTGGTGGCATGTGGTAGGGCTGGCTTTGATAGAGACCAGGCGTGAGTGTGTGCACTGCACACGCTGGATTCCAGAGGCTTGCTCTAAAGCAAGGAACAGAGGACAAGAGGAATGACACTGCGGTTAGAGCTGTCGCCTAGCAGGCACTAAAGCTCTTAGTTCAATTTCCCAGCACCACATAAAGCCATGTGTAGTGACGCATACCAGTAATCCCAGAAGTTGGGGGGCTGAGGCGAGAGGATGACTGTGCCTAAAGCTTGTCTCAAAAAAAAGGGAACACAGAGTGTGAGTGTCACCTAGCTGTACCAGTGACACATTGTTCAATGTCTCAGTTGCTTTTTTGTTGCTGTGACCTAATACCTTACACACACAAATTTAGGAAAGGAAAAGTTTATTTTAACTTACAGTTTCAGATGGTCACAGCCCACTCAGGGGCGACTGGAAGCAATGGAAGCACATGGCAGAGACAGAGGTGGAGGCAGCTTCTTATGACATCATAGACAGGCAGGCAAGTGAGACTCATCAAGATTAGTCCAAGTCCCAGTCTTAGTCTCTCCTGCATCTGGGTATTGAAGGTGTGGCCACTACACACCTTTAGTCTTACACACCCCTAATCCCAACAACTGCAATCCACCCCTCTAGGCCAGACCCCAATCCACCAACATTACATGGTTCCATAGACAATCCATAAAATTAAAATACATGAGACTTTCTGGGGCCACTCCAGATCCTAACCACAACGTTCAAGATGGCAGATCTTTACATTTTTGCGCCTTACCTGACCAGGTGACCAGACAAGGGCGGAAAGGGAAAGGAGGGATAAAGGTAATGACGTTGTGATGAACTTGGCCCTGAGCCAGTGCCTTAGATCTTCTGGGGAAGACTGAATCCTGCCAATAAAAAGAGGCGGGGGGAGGGACCTGCGACCTCGGGATTTAAGTTGGTACCGGCCACGTTTTCGGTGTGCCTCTCTCCACTTGCATGTGGGAAGGTCACCCTTTTTGCAAAAAGAAAATTAAAGCCCCATCCCCTGTCACCCATGCGTCCCATGTCCATCCTTTGTTTGGACAGGAAAATTTCTACGAGCCGTTTGTTGAGAGCAGCACTGCTGCAGCTGGGCTCTGGTGCCTGCCTGCCATTCCAGCAGGGAAGGGGGCCCAGGGCTGGAGACTGCTCAAGCCCAGGCTGCACAACGTTGCGAGACTCACTCTGAAAATTTAAAAAAAAAATTTTTTTGAAAAAGAATGAAGAGGTGAAAGTTCTGGGTTCATTCCCCAGCACCACATACATGCACACATGCATGAACACATGTAGAGCACTGGATTTTTTAATGTTGATGACATGTTCAGATAGTAATCATTTAATATTTTTTCTTTGAGACAAGGTCTCACTCTTAACCTTCAGCTGGCCTCAAACTCACGGTAGTCCTCCTCCCTCAGCCTCCTGAGTGCTGGGATTAGAGGCATGTGTTTCCACGCCCAGCTAAGCTGTGTGTGTGGTGCCAGGGGATTATACCCAGGGCCTGGCATGGACTAGGCAAGAGCTCTAACCACTGGGCCACACCCCTGGCTCAAATCATAGTCCTTTGAATTTATTTTATTCAAGCAAACATTCAACTTCGTTTTGCTACTTTCACCTTTTTAAATGTAACTCAAAACTTTAATGAGAAATTTTAAAACTCCACACGTAGCTAAGCCCGGGACTCAGGTTGCACTTGGTCGACCTTCTGCGTACCTGGTTCTTTGGGGTTCCTCCAGGGGTCCTGGGGCTCTGAAGCCTCCGTCAGCCTGTGAGTAGCCCGACGCAGGCAGATGTGCAGAGTTGCCGGGCCACAGAGAACTCCAGAATCAGGCACGCCATTTGGAGTCCACGTGCACTTACTGGGCGCCTGCTGCGTATGCAGCAAGGCACGGGAGGGAGGCTGAAAGGAGCGTGTCCCCACGCTTCAGTCTGGACCTGCGCTGCTCACACTGTGAGCCCCTCACCAGCAGCGTGTGCACCCTCGGGGGCTGGTGAGAAGTGCCCAGTGGGTGTCAGAGCCTGTGCTTGGACACGATCCCCCAGTGAGGAGTTTGGGACTGCTCTGTGTCGGTGTGTCTGGAGCCGTAATGGGTCCTGGCCTTGCACTTGGCACCAGAACAGGGAGTGGTTTGGTCAGGAGATGTTCCGAAACGCTGGGCCAGGGGGTGCATGCACTCTGTGGTCCCAGGACTCTGTGTGATTGAGGACTGACAGGGCCTCGTCTTCACAGAGGAAGGGCTGGCGGAAGGGGCTCGTGGCACAATGAAGCCCACAGTAAAAGGAGATGAAATCAGACTCTCGCAGTGGGGCACCTGAAGGACCAGGTGGGGCCGATCGGCTCGGGCACGGACCCCTCCCTCCCCCACCACGGGCCCTTCTCCACCTGCGTTCTCTACAGGCCTCAGGTGGCACCACTTGGTCCATGAGCATCACAGGAGGGAAGAGTTTAGGGAGGCAAAACAGTTCAGCTGGAAAGAATGGGTGCACCCATAGGACACACACTGGGCAGCCAGGCCCAGGCGCGCAAATCGAGAGTCCCAGCACTCTGGGAGGCTGAGCCCAGAGGATTACAAGTTCTAGCCTAGCCTGGACAATTTAGCAACTTAGTGAGACCTTGTCTCAAAATAAAGAAATAAAGATCTTTAGAAAACCAACTTGCAGAAATTCTCAGAGCCTTAATGTTCTCAGTAGCGTTAACGCTGACGGACAAGCCAAGGAAAGAGTATCAATAGGACATTTCTCAAACTTGACAGTGTTCTGTAGGTTGTTGTAGGGGATGACTGGTACGGCCTGTTATAAACGGCACGGCTTTATGAACTGTTCTATTTTCAAGCTTCTTGTGAGGAGGGCAGTTTTTCCAGCAAACACTCGTCTCCAACCTTTTGAGCCCAGGGCCAGGGGGTGGGGGAGGGGTGTCCTTGCTGCGGCCTGGGAAAGAGACACTTAGTGCTTGTGCCCAGGAGAAAGCTGGTTTCCTGCATAGGGATGGCACAGGGCCAAGGAGCTGTGGGAGATCTGGGTTGGGTCGATGCCTGACAGAGGTGGGCAGGGTAACCTGATGGCCCCATGGCCAGTCTGTGGGGCAGGAGGGGCCGGCACTCCAGGAGTTAATAAACCATAGAAATTATGAGAGCACTGCAACCTGGGCTGCCCTCTCCCACAGCTATACCTGCAAACACTTATAAAATAGCCATAGATTTAAGAGATTGTTTTTACACAATTCCCTTAAATAAGGATGATTGTAAAGGTTTTGCCTTTAGTGTTCCTTCTATGAATTATCAGCAACCAATGAAAAGGTATCAATGGAGAGTTTTACCCCAGAGCATGGCAAACAGTCGTACACTATGCCAAAAATTTGTGGCTTCAGCTATTGAGCCTATTCGAGATTGTTATCCCCATATTACTATTATTTGCTATATGGATGATATTTTATTGGCTTCTAAATTGGAGCCCAATTTGTTACAAGTTTATGGTGCACTACAAGATTCTATCCAGATGTGGCCTTATTAGAGCCCAAGGAAAAATCCCACGTTGCTCACCTTACCAATATTTAGGGCACCTCCTCCGTCCCAAGACAATTTAGTCTCAAAAGATACCATGGCGTATGGATAATTTTAAAACTTTAAATAATTTTCAAAAATTATTAGGAGACATTAATTGGCTGCCCCTGGATCTCTAACTGGTGAGGCAGGACAGGCTCTTAACAGAGGTACAAAGAGCTACGGAACAACAAACCATTACCTATCCTGATTATTCCAAACCTTGGCGTGTTTGTGTTTTACCCGCCACACATACACTTACCGCGGTTATCTGGCAAGACAAGCCATTAATGTGGATACACTTGCCAGCTTCCCCTGCAAAAAGCATAACTCCTTACTATGAGGCTGTAGCAATGATAGTGCAAAAATCTAGATTAGAGTCCCAAAAATATTTTGGATGTGATCCTCATTATTTTATTGTGCCTTATACTTGAGAACAGATTGATTGGTTAATGCAGACCGCCGATATTTGGTCAATAGCCTTTGCCTGTTATCATGGGAGTATTGATAACCATTATCCTAAAGATAAATTACTACAATTCGCCACAGCCCATTCCTTTTTATTTCCTATTAATGTAAGACAGAGCCCATTGAAAATGCTCTGTTGGTAATTACAGATGGTTCTTCTAATGGGAAGGCTTCTTTTATTATTAGTAATAAGAAAACCATTATAAATTGTTCCCCTGCTTCAGCTCAAATTGTTGAATTGAAAACAGTTGCTGCTGTATTTTCTGCCCTATGTGATCAAAGTTTTAGTCTACATACTGATATTCAATATATTGCTCGTGCCCTTCCTTTACTGGAAACTACAGAACAATTAAACACTACCAATACCCATGTTTTACAATTATTTTTGAAAATTTTGATGAGACGACGACAATTGCCTTATTAAAAGTGTCTTTTGCAGTGTCTTTTTGCCTTTGCCAGTCTTTCTTCAACCTGCTCTCTCCCTCTTGATCACCCGGTGGCTGACTGAGCAGGTTAGGTCATCTGAGCTAACCATGCAGCCCCAAGCCCGGCTTCTCCTGCGGGGCGAGGTGGCAGCTGGGGGCCCTGGCAGCAGCTCCTGGGACTCCTGAGCGGGAGGGCTTCCAGGGCCGTGGACGCCACCTTGCTCCAGCTTTCCGGGATGGCTCTTCTGGCCACGCGGGGAGGCGTCCCACGTGGGTGGTGCTGTTGGCAGCCCTGGTGGTGGTGGTGGTAGTGGTTAGCAGGGACACGAGGGGGCGTGGCTGGGGGCTGGGGAGGGTGCCGGCCATCATGGCCCACCCGGAGCCACCCCGTGCCCTCACAACGCTCCACACCTGCCGCGACTGCACCCTGGCCCGCTGAGTGACTGGGCTCTTGCTCAGCCAAGCTCGACACTAGGTCAGGGACATGTGGAGCGAGGTCTGTGTCCGGCACGCCAGGGGAGAGGAAAGCCGCCGGCCTCTTGTGGGAGGCCGAGCCATTCTCCTGGCAGAACTCTTGCGGGTATAAGTCCAGCCACGCCTCCAAGGACTGCGTCCCTTAAAGCACCGGAGTCTCACCTGGCTGCAGCTGCCTCCCGATGACCCGCTCAACCCCTACCCCCGCCAGGTGCGCTGCTTCCTACCAGGCCCTGGAGTCCCAATTGGCTGCAGCTGCCTCCCCATGATCCTACAAATAGGGCGGGAGGGCGCCCGGTCCCCACGCAGTCCACCCTCTAGGCTCTGCGCGCGCAGGCGGCTTGCGTGCGCCTTGGCCACGGCTTCCGGGAGACAGAAACAGGTGGAGAGAAGGTCCCTGGCACTTGAAGCTCAGGGTTGGCGAGCGGGCGGTCGGGGGCTTTCTTTGCCTGAGCCGCCGCAAAGGACGAGGGTTCGGGGCAGCCCTGGCCTGGGTCGGGTGGAGGGCCGGGGTGCCTGGGATCCTGGGATCCTGTCTCGGGCCGGGACTCGAGTTTTGGTGCCGGTGGGTGCTGGCGTGTGGGTCCGGGTGAGGGGACGGGCCGGGGAGGAGGCCGGACAGCCGCCCCGGGACCGGCTGGAACATTTCGGGCCCAGCTAAACCTCGGGGAAGAGCGCAAGCGTCCCCGGAGGGCACCCCCGTGACGTGAAGAAAGTCCCACCGCCCAGCTGCCCGGTCCTGCCCGACCTGGCGCCGCTCTCAAGGTGACTGTGCCGCGGCGCGCCTATGTGGGAGGGCCGGCCGCGAGCGCCCGCGTGCGCCCAGTGGGGCTTGGGGTGGGCGGGAGAGGCCGAGAGGGCCGGCGCGTCCCAGGCTTGAGGCGGGTCGTGCTCCAAACACCCGGGTGTGGACACCCAGGCCGAGGCGTGGGGGAGATGGGCGCGGGGTGGTATCAGGGCCGCAGCTGCAGGGCGCAGGTGGCTGGGCGCCACGCCCCAGTCAGGTCGGGGGGCCACGCTGCCCGCCCGGCCCTGCTGCCCCCCACCCCCGCCCTGATGTTGTAGGGGGTGCTGCTGCCTGCCCAACAGGGCCTCCGCCCTCAGGTGTGCCCGCCGCCCCGGGCCCTGGGCCTCTCTCCGGGGGAAACTCCAGTCCTGCCGGCGGCTCCCGGGTGAGGATCGCCTGCCCCAGGCGCTCTGGGTTTCTAGGAAAGAACAGGTGAAATTTATTCTCACGAAGGGGTCGAGGTTGGGGTCGGACTCCACGGGCAAATGAGGGGCGGGAGGAGACCAGGAACCGCTGAGGGGGAGAGGAGACAGAGGCAGCCGGACGGCGGTGGCGGGCATGGGTAGAGCCAGGGCGGCCCCACATGTGCCGGGAGTGGCGCCGCCAGCCGCTCGGGCTGGGCGCGGCGAGGACGGAGCCCCGCCTGCTGGGGTGCGACGGGGAGGCCTCGGGGGCCATCCCCAGCAACAGGCTCAGGTGCTGCCCCGGGAGGACGGCGGCCAGGCCGGGCCTTTCCCTGGGAGCTGGAGGGCCGGAGCGCGTAGCTGTGAGAGGCACCGCCCTACCCGCTGTGTGTCATGTATGTATGTATGTATGTATGTATGTGTATGTATGTATGTATATATATATATTTAAAATCCGTTGCCTTAGGAGTGAGGGCACCTCCCAGGCCGTGGGTCTCAGCAGCCACCGACGCGCCTTGTGTTTGAAAACCAAGAGCCATCCAGTATCCGCTGGCTGGAAGGCCAGTAACAAAAGCCCCGAATGGGTTCCGTTTGGGGCCATTAATTTCATAGTCTGGTTTGCAAGATCGGCGTTATTGTCGTTTCCTTGACTTGACTCACATTTCAGGGTTTTGGTCGATGTCATGTACACACATTAGTGGGGTGAGGCCGTAGCGCCCATCACTAAGGCGTTCTTATCTGCACAGAAAAATAGCATCAGACACTTGGCTCCCTACCTAATGCGTGTTTGCGCTTGTTAATGGCTTTTTTTTTTCATTTTGACAGCTCAACAATGTCGGGCAATCATCAAAAACCGTTTTGTGTGAAGTTGATAAAATCTTCAGGCAATTCTAAATGCGTCTTTAAAGCTCTTGAGGTAAAAATAATTTAGCATGTCTTGTATTCATTTTCTTGTGTCTTTGTGGGGTGTTTTGTGTATATTGGGCTTTATATCTTGAGAATAGATACCTTTCATGTGATTTTGCTATAGTCTGTGTTAATATAGGTGCATCGCTGTTGCCTAATTTTGAATTGATACATCATATATTCTGGGGGTGTGAAATCTATTACAACATTTTGGTTGAATGTGGATGGTGTGCAGTTCTTGCAAATTGTTTTCCTTTGACAAGTAGCCAGATTTTGTGTGTGTGTTGAAAGAAGTCGAGTCAGTCTCATACTTGCCAGGCTTCATTGCGGTTTGGTTAACCGTTAAAAGTGTGGTTGGTTGGTTTGTTCTAGTGCACAATAACAGTGGGGTACAGCTTTGCTGCGCACAAGCCCTGGCAGCATCAGCGTGGCCTGGGAGTTTGTAAACGCAGAGTCTTGGGCTCCCATTCAGACTTCAGCAACTAGAATCTGCATTTTTATTTTTTCTACATTTTAAATTTTTTATTTACATATGGTATCCCTTTCTTCTTCTCCTCACCTCGTCCTTCCCACTGTCCCTTTCCCTCTCTTCAAAGGCCATCTTCCTACGTTCTTACATCTCTCTTTCGCTTTTTTGTGGTTTGGTTGTCTTATATCAGAGAAACTATATATTTAATTTTCTGGGTCTGATTGGCTTCGGTGAGCATAATGGTCCCAAGGTGCATTTGTTTTCCTACGAATGATTCAAAACTGTCCTTGTTTATGGCATAGTAGTACTCCCTTATGTACATATACTACGTCTCTGTCCATTTGTTTGTAGTTGTGCATATTGGTTTCTTCCAAGATCTGACTGTTATAAATCATGCTGTTATAAACATGAGTATGCACATATCACCACTGAATGGTGATTTTGACTTTTTGGGGAAGATAGCCAGAAGAGGTATAGCTGGATCAAATGAAATGTTTATTTTCAGTGGGTTTTTTTTTTTTGAGGAATCTCTGTACCGCTTTCCAAAGTGGTTGTACTTGTTTATAGTCCCACCAGCGATGTGGGAGGGTTTCTTTTTCCCCACAGCCTCACCTGCATTTGTATTTGCATTCTTAGTACCAGCCACTCTTACTGGCATTAGATGGAGCCTCAGAGTTGTTTTGATTTGCATTTCTTTCATTCCAAAAGATGTTGAACATTTTTTCATTTAATTTTTGGCCACTTGGACTTCTGAAAACATTTATTCATTTCAGATGTTCATTTGTAGATAGGGTATTGTATTTTTGAAACTTTTTTGGTTCTTTGTATATTCTTAATATTCCTGGCAAAGATTATTTTCCCATTCCATTGGTGCCCTCCTCACTATTTTGGTTATTTTCTCTGCTGTGCAAAAGCCTTTAATATTATATAATCCCATTTGTTGATCCTTGGTGTTTTCTCACGAGCTTTTGATGTTTTATTGAGAAAGTCCTTGCCTATATCTTAAAGGGCTTTGCCTATTTTTTTTTCTTTCAGCAAGTTCAGTGTTTTCATTTTAAGGTCTTAAGTCTTTGACCCATTTGGATTTGATTTTTGGTGCATGGTAAAAGATGTGGGTTTAGTTTCATTCTTCTGTGTGTGGTTAGCCAGTTTTTCCAGCACCATTTGTTAAAGAGGCTCTCTTTACTCCTGTATGTTTTTGGCTTCTTTGTTGACGATCAGGTGGCTGAAGGGACTTGATGTTTCGGCATCCTTCATTGATCCACTGGTCTGTTTTTGTGCCAATACCCTGTCATTTTTATTACTGTTGCTGTATAAAATAATTTGATGTCTGGCATTGTGATGCTTCCTGCTTTTGTTTAGTTTAGGATTTGTCTACCAGTTTAGGTAGCACAGCTGTTTGGACAGTTGGTTCTGCCTATCCAGGAACCAGGGAATGACTTTTCATTTTCTAAAATTCTTTGATTTTTTTTTTCAGAGTATTAGAGTTTTCAGTATTGAGATCCTACACTTGCTTAGTTAGGTTGATTCCTAGGTATTTAATTATCTTGGGGGCAACTGTGAGTGGAATTGTTTTTCTGATCTTTCTCTCTGTTTTCATTGTTGCTGTAGAAGAATACTGCCCTTCTGTGTATATTGGCTTTTTATCCTACAACTTGGCTGCACTTGTTTTGTTAGGTCTAAGAATCTTCTGGTTGAGATTTTGGGGTCCTCTGTGTAAAGACTCATGTCACCTGCACATAAGGGGGGTCTGACCTCTTACCTGCCTATGGGCTGTGCCCTTTGCTTCCTTCTCTTGCCTGATTGCTCAGGTTAAGACCAGCCTGTGTTGTTTGATTAGTGAGTTAAGACCACTAGCATTGACAGTAGTTACTGTAAGATTTTTGCTGAATCCCGTCTTTGTCCTTCTCTTCTAGTGTTGGTTCTTTTTTTCTTTTTGTTACACTTTCTCTTTAGATATTTCCTTTCCTGTATGTTCCTTGGTGCTGCTTGTCTCTCTGTCTCTCTTAAGATTCCTTCAAGTAATTTCTGCATTGCTGGGCAATGCAGATTTCTTTATAATTTCTTGATCATGAAAAATTTTTACTTTCCCTTCAATTTTCAGGGATAATTTTGCTAAATATAACAACTTGGATATACACTTTCTTTTAAAGCTTGCCAAGTTGTGCTGCAGGCTCTCCTGGCCTTTAAGGTTTGCGTTGAGAAATATGCGATAATTTGAATGGGCTTGCCTTGGTAAAATAATGTCTGTTTTTCTCTTGCTGCTTCTAATATTCTTTTCTTTTTTGAAGCAAGGTTTTACTCTGTAGTCCAGGCTAGTCCTGATCTCGCTATGGAGCCCAGGCTGACCTTGAACTTATTGTAATCCTTCTGCCTCAGCCTCCCAAATGCTAGAATTACAGGAGTGTGCCATCATGCCCAGCTTATGTAGTGCCGGGGAACTGAACTTAGCACTTGACTTAAGTCTTCCTAGGCAAGAGCTTTAACCACTGAGCCATTCTTCCAGCCCTCTAGTATTCTATTTGTTGAATTTCTGAGGTTTTGATTGTGATATGTTGTGGTGAGTTTCTTTTCTGGTCCAGGTTATTTGGTGTTCCATAAGCTTCTTGTACCTGAATATTAATTTCTTTTCCTAGATTTAGGAAATTTTCTTCCCTGATTTCAGTGAAGAAATTTTTCATACCTTTTGTGCTGTCTTCTGCCCTTTCTCCCAGATCCATAATTCTGAGGGTGGTTCTTTTTGAATCATCCATCAGCTATTGATTGTATCTAGCTACTTTGCTAATTTCTAATTTTGAAGTCATGCCTGATGGTGACATTTCTTTCCCCAGGGTCTTCTGGGTCTGAAATGCTGTCTTTGCAGTGTTTGAGCCAACTTCCCCGTTTCAAATGAGCTTTTCATGGCCTGAATTTCAGCTAGCTTTCTGTTCAGATTTTCCACTTCTCCGTCAAAATGTCCCTTCCTGTCTTGCATTTCCTTGTTTACCTCAGACAGCCTTTTATTTGTGTCTTCTGTATACTCAGTAAGCTTTGTATTCATTAGGATCATTATTTCTTTTGTAAGTTCCTTTGTTTTATTTTTTTTAATTTGTTTTTTGAGACAGTGTCTTGCTTTGTAGCCCAGGGTGGTCCTGAGCTCACTATGGAGCCCAGGGATTGCTGGGATTGTAGGTGTGCACTACCATGCCCAGCTTTATGTGGTGCTTGGGATTCGAACTAAGGGCCTTACACTTGCAAGGCAAGCACTTAAACTGCTGTGCTGCCATTCCTTCAGCCCAAGTTCCTCTTGAAGCCTGCTGGTCATTACTTGCATATCCTTAAGAATATCTTGTTGTAACTATTTACTGAAACCAACTCGTGTATTTGCTTTTTGACTTCCTTTCCTATGAGTTCCACTATTTCAGGTCCTGCGACATTAGCTTCTGGGGTCTTCGGTGTTTCTCTGTGTATTCTATTGCCTTGTCTACTTGTGATTCTGTTGAGGGACTTTAATGTCCTAGCTGAGGGGTTTCTTTGAACATGGATGAGAGTGTGGAGTGGGGAGCCAAAACTCCTCTGAGTTCTGAGCTGGGAGTAGGCAGTAAGAGGGTACCTAACACCCAGCCCGCTCAGCAAAGCTCTCCCGCCTGTCCTGGCTTCCTTCCCCCAAGGGTGGGCTGTCTGCCCTCTGAGGTGCTCCCACTCCCACCTGAGCCATTCAGGGAGTCGGCCACCTTTGTCTACTCTCCACAACTGTCTCACGCCCATTTCTTCTGAGGTACTGTTTAAGAGTGTCCCCATAATCCCTGCTATGGCCCATCTGTGCCTTCTTACACCTTAAACAGTTTAGACTCAGGCTTTTTTTAAAATGGCCCCTGCCTATCTCACTGCCCATTATGGCTGCTAAGTGCTGCTTCTCCCAAGCTGCTCTAATCTCTGGGAGGCCTTTTCAAGGGGAAGCTTGCAGTGTTTGCAGTCTGCGTTAACCAGTCTTTATTCAGGATGCTGGGCTGCCAGCAGCTGTCACTTCTGTGTGTCTTAGCTACATTTTTTTTTTTTGTCACTGTGACAAAATACGTGACATCCACAACTTTAGGGTAGGAAAAGTTCATTTTAGCTCACAGTTTCAGTTGCAGTCTGTTCATAGACAGCTAGCAACAGTAGAAGGGTACGACAGAGGCAGAGGTAGGGGCAGCTCCTCACATCATTGCCAAGGGAAGTTGAGTCAAGTCCCAGAAGGAAGGCAGGAAGTAACATCTATCCTTCCTGGTCCTGTCCGTTGATGCACCCATTTTGGGTCCAGCCTCAGTGTTCCACCCCTTTCACGTTTAAGCCCTACCACATACCTGTAATCCAGTCCACATGCCTGCACTCCACGCTTGTATGCCAGTCCCAAACCTTCCATCAGCACGTGGTTCCATGGATAATCTGTAGCATCCAAATGCATTAAGCTTCTGGGGGCATTCCAAATCCAACCTACAGCACTGTGTCTCCTCGATCTGCACTAACCTCTGTCTGATGCTCTGATGCCAGCCTTACCCATTTTGTGCGTGCTGGCAGGTCATGGCCGTTCACCTTTGGCCTGAGGAGGCTTCCTGGGTAGTTGTTTCCTTCAGCTTCTGCCCTTCCACTGCAGTCTTTCAATCCTCCTGGTCCTAGCTAAGTAGAACAGGCAATTTTTAACTATAATCAGCTCTTTGAGGAAGTCGAGGAGGAAACATTGAGTAGTTCTGTTACTAAACCAGCATCCTGCAGAAACTGCATTTTCCACAAGATCCCCAGTGTACTTTAAGTTTGAGAAGCACTTGCACCAGGTTTTTTTTTCCAAGTTCATTGATTCAGCAAATATTTATCAAGTGTCCCTGATCTGAGAGGTGCTGCTGTAGTATTTGGAGTACATCAGGGATCAAAGCAAGCAAAAACCTCTCCCATCTCAGAGCTTATACTGGAGCAGCAAGAAGTAAACATGAATCAGGTGATAAGTGAGGAGGAAAAAAAGCAGAATAAAGAGTTTCACAGGGTGCTTGTTGGAGAAGGAAAGGGGAAAGGTATGACGTTATTAAATGTGAGGTGTGGGCTGGAGAAACAGCACAGCTGGTTAGAGTGCTTGCCTAGCAACTGCAAGCCCCTGTGTTCGATTCCCCAGCACCACTTAAGCTAGACATGGTGGCTCATGCCTATAATCCCAGCACTTGGGAGATTGAGACAGAAGGACTGCTGTGAGTTTGAGGCCAGCCTAGTCTACCTAAGGTGTTCAGGACCAACCTGGACTTCAGAGTAGGACCCTGTCTCAAAAAATAAATGAAATAAAAGTGTGGTCATGGAAGGCTTTATGATAAATACATTTAAGTAAACTTGAGCTAGAGAGCTAGTCCCATGGGTCTCTGGGGAAGAACATTTTAGAGTGAGCAGCCATGTCCATTGCCCTGTGAAAGTGCCTACAGATTCCATTCGAGGGTTCTGTGGCTGTAGTGTAGTTGACAAAGCACTGAGGGATGAATATCAAGGGGTATTTTGGATGTAAAAGGTAAGGAGCTAGTGTAGGTGCAGGAAGTGTTCACATCTGTGATCCCAGCATTCTGGGAGACTCAGTTTGGAGGATTTCAAGTTCAAAATTAAGTTGCCTGTCAAACGTACTGACTAAAAATTTAAAAAGGATATGAAATTTAGCTTAGCGAGAGGGTCCGTTGTTCAGTTCCAGGGCCTCAGAGGGAAAGGTCATGTAGGATCTTGCTCACCGTTGAAAAGACTTTTTCTTTCATTGGAGAACTTCTAGACGACTTATTGAGAGAGCCAAACGATATGACTTGCTGCTTTAGAAAGATCTCATTTTTAACATGGGACTTCAAATTTTGCTCAGAAAATATCTGATTACTTAGAGTATCAGGATATGGTGGCAAACAAAATATGGAAGAAAGTACAGACATTTATAATACAATGCTATTTTTCTTCACAAAGTAGACGAATGGAGCATAGAAAAGGAAGCATGGTCAGGTTGATCAAGTGGCTATAGGTAGTGCTTAGAAATAGAGTACTTACCTAGTATGCACAAGACCCTGGGCTTGGTCCCTAGCACTTCCCCATCCCCTAACCCACCGTCCACCCCCCAAAAAACTTAATCAGTAGGGGCAGCCCTGAGGAGGTGACATTGAAGCAGATTTGATAGAGAGGAAGAATTGCATCAGGGAGAATCTTTCCTGCTTCAGGAACAAGAGCAAAGCATCCAGTTGGGATCCTGCTTGACTTGTCCCAGGTTTAAGCAGAAGTGGAAATGGCTAGAGCTGAGCTTGGGAGGTGAGAGGTAGAGGGTGAGTGTGGGAGGTGGGCAAGGGCCAGATCCCACTGTCTTCCAGAGCATGATAAGAAATGTGAGTTTTGATGTGAGTGTGGTGGGAAGGCACCATAGTGCTTTTATTTTTTTGACGCCTGTGTGTGCATGCGTGCGTGCATGTGTGTGTACTGGAAATCGAACCCAGAATCTTTTCATGAAGGTCCAGCCTTCTTAATTTTTATTTTTGAGACAGGATCTCTCTCAGCTGCTCAGTCGCCAAGGCACGGCTCAACTCGCAGCCCTGCTTCCTCAGCCTCTCAGAAGACTGGGATTACTAGCCTGCACCACCATGTGCAGTTGTCATTAGAGGGTTTTGAGCAGAGAGTAACATGATCTGCATTGTTTTATTTTTGCTTTCAGGGTTTTATTGTGTGTGTGTCTATGTAGAAGATTACAAACTGCTGTGTGGGGAATAGATTTAGGGCAGGGGAGAGAGAAGCTGTTGCAGTTGTATAGGTGTGTTTATAAATCACAATTGCCTTCAGTAGGGACATGGCTGGTTTTGAGGTGGGCATTAAGAGTTGACAGTTATAAGACTTAAACATGGAAAACTAGTTTCAAGTACAGTCATACTTCATATTTTCTTTCAGTCAAATGAATTCCACTCAGAAGAATCTCTTCAAGTTATTACAGAAGAAGAAGCGCTGCAAATAAAGGAGAATGACAGATGCCTTTATGTCTGTGACTTTAAGTGGTGCTGCCTTTGATCACCTTAAAGAGGTTTGTTAACTTGCAGTATGTTCATTTGGCAGTCTGTTTTGGGGGTTTTGTTTAACAAAGATTTCACTAATGAAATCCCGTCATTGGGATTCTTTTGGTTTGTGGAGATGGGGTAATGTATTTTGAAGTCTAGGCTTGTGATAATACTGCTGTGGTAGAATATTCCAAGGTTAAGAGGTTATGTTTCATTTAGTGTAGGTGAACCTGTAGTCGTAGGGCATTGCAGTGATAGAATTGATTGTATTTAAAACACAGATTATAAGATAACTTTTGTGAGAATTAGTAGAGTGTGAAAAGACCTCAACATAGTGCTTATTAACTTACTGCCATTTTATGTGCTCTTGCACACAGAATTTTAGTACCTCTGAAAGATTGTAGAGGGTAGGATCTGAGAGATTATCATGAGAAAGTATTTGGGAGAGATTAGTATTGCTGATATATTGATGAGCCATCTTCTTTTTGTAGATTCTAGAATCTACTGAGTCTTACTTTTTGGTGCCTGGACAAATAGAGAAGCATGGAAATGAAAGTAAACTGGCTCTAATTCATCCAGATTACAGAAAGTGGTTCTTGTCTGCAGAGGAAGAAAACACAGACGAGTAGGTAGATGTAGTATCTGTACAATTTATGGAAGGTCTGTGCCCACTCTGTCAAGGGCATTGTTGGTATTGTATTTCTTCTGTAAATAGCATGCCTTATCAGAATCACTGGCATCAAAAACTTAATTTATGGATGACAAAAAGATGATAGGAGTGGTCCTTTTATAGATAATTACTTTGGGATTTTGTTTTGAGACAGGGTCTTGCTCTGTCGTCCAGAAATGGTCCTGATCTCAGCCTGTGGCCCAGTTGGGCTTCAAGCTCTTGGCAATCTTGTTGCCTTAATGTCTCGAGTACTGGTATTACGGGCAGTGCTGCTACGGCAGGCTTATGTGGGGCCAGGGAATAGAACTCAGGTCCTTGCTTTTGCTAGGCAAGTCTCCTCACAGCTGTGCTGTACTTCCAGCCTTTTAATATAGATATTTAAAACAGTCACATAGTTGTGACTGTGGCAACTGTAGGCTTTTTAAACTGGATTGAGCATGCTCCTGTGGAGTGAGGCTGTCTGTCACCTTTCTAAGTATCAATGAAAATGAAATGTCATCGTTTTAGTTTAGTCTGTATTTTAGGAGAAATCTTTGTAGGTCTTCTTTGGAAAGAGACCAAGGTAAGAAGTATTTAAAGTCCAAATGTAGAAACTGCCGAGGATGATGCAGTTTTTGACAACGATAGATTTTTTTTTCATTTATTTTAGCCTTTTATTCTATTAAGCTACTTCATGGCCTGAGTTAAGGTTAAGGTTATGTTTGTTTTAGACATTAAATTTTGGTGGCTTCAGGAAGAAGAGCAAAGGTGAAGGGCTCTTGGAAGTTGCTTCTTTTGATAGTTTGTATTGCTTAATTTGCTTTTTTATGTGCATATTTATTCAATATACAGTGTGTCCAAGACATCATGCAATAGTCTTGTTTTCTTCTGCAAGTCATCAACTTATGTAAATAATTATAAGTATTAGCAACTGTACTAAGATGTACTAACTGTAAGATTGGTGGTGTTTTCTATCCTAATGTTCTAACCATTTTTTGGTAGCTTGGCTGCAGAATTGTTGGGCCCCAAGTAGTGCTATTTTGTATGCAGCACAGTGTCGAGAGCTGAGCACCCAGTTTATAACCTGGTTATGTCTGATGCCATTGTGTGCTGTACAGGGCTGCCGAAGGACAGGAGGGTAGGTGTTGAGAGGAATGTAACTGTGGGTCTGTCTCCACACTTTTTCACAGCATTAAGAGTTGACTCAAAAGACCTTGCACTTAGTGTTCATCACTTGACAGAGAGCAGCAGGCAGCAGTCACCAGTGGATATCCTTTTAAAAGTAGACTAAATAGAGTGGAATCCATTTGTTGAAAATCGACTGATTGAAATTTTTGTTTTGATTTAAAAAGAAATTCACCCTTGTCACCTTGACAAGATACATATGTGCACAAATTGCTCAACTCTATTGTAAACCTTAAATTTTGCACATATACATATCAATAAGATGGGAGAAAAAAAACTCAACTTTTTTCCCCTTCAGACATAGTGGTTTTTTCTTAATCACATTTTTCTATCATAGATGGGATAATCTTTAAAAACTGGTTATTAAAGAGTTGTACAAACATATTTTGTACAGATATAATTTATAATTTTCAGAAGATACACTTTGTAAAGCAAAATAGACATTACTTAGTAAACTTAGAGTTAGAAATCCAGTTGCTTGTAACTGAATGGTTACAGTCTAAAAACTGTGGTGCTAAGCGATCGTATCAGTGACCGTACTAACACAAATTCAGGTGACTGTGATGTGTTTAGGCAGTATAATCTCATGGAGCCACACTGTTGTTCAGTGGCATTCTGCAGCGTGTGAGTATTTAGAAAAATAGTCCATTTTAAAATTTATAATTCACGTTCATCTTCTAAATGTAATTTGGCTGATTAACTATAATAGTGAGAAACATTTGTGTACTTAGGTTATCAACTACAAAGCCATTTATGGGATATTGTAAAAAAGGGAAATATTTTGTTCGCTTTGATACTAATACATTTTCTTTTGGGGCTACAGGAAGAAATTCACAATTATGTGCAAATGAGGGTGGACAAATACAGCGAGACCTGCTTGTAACAGCAACTCACCTTATTGCAGGAAAGGTTGGTAGCGAAAAGTACCGGGCTGCTGCAAATGTGAAGATACCTATTCTACTTCCTTCTTGGATAATAACGATCTGGGCGAAGTCACAAGAGAAGTAAGATGGGCATTTGTGTGTTTTATAGGTACTAAAAAATTATTCATTTATCTTGGTGTGCTCTAGACTGTAATGGGTGGAACTTTATGGTGTCCTTGTTGGACTTAGTCTCTAAGGAAAATAGAAAAATACAGAAGCAGAATCTACAAGTGCTAACCTAGGGCGTAAGTTGACAGGTGGAATAGACTGTGGCTTTAGCACTGGCTAGAAGGAAAGTGCTTTGATGGTCGAGTTGTTCTCACTGTTTCTGAAACAGTTGAGAAAAATTAGTTTGGCCTCTCTAGTTTTGATGTTGTATTTAGCCCTTCACTGGTTTGCCCAAACATTAAAATGGAGAATAAATTAGCCGTGTTGGCAGCCTCGTTCCCTCTAGAAGGGCCATATCTAAGACTGAATATAAATGTTTAAGCTGTCCGCTGAGATTTGAGTGGTAAATGTAAATTGAACCTATTCTGTTTTACCCACCTGGCCTGAGCCACACATTAGATGAATGTAGGGAGCAGAGCAAGGTAGTGTCCTCTCCCTGATGGAACTTAGAGCCTATTTCAATGGGGATACTCAGTTTTCTTAAAATTAATAACTTTAAGTGCTGCGAACAAGGAATTATATTAGCTAGCAAACTACACCAGCATCTTTGAGGGCTGTTTTAAGCTCTTGCTGCACTTTCCTATGGGGTACATATGTGTTAGCACCTGCATTACCACTGGACTGCTTCATAAGCATATCTGTGTAGCGTGGCAACAGAATGAAAATATTCTCGTTGGCATTCTGCCAAAAATCATTGTTTTACTTACGTAGACTAATGGAAGAATTTAAAAGTCCACTTTTAGTAGGCAACCAAAAAACTTCAGGATTTTTTTTTTTTTTTGGGGGGGGACAAAGTCTCACTCTGTAGCCCAGGCTGGTCCTGAACTCGCTACATAGCTCAGGCTGGTCTTAGCCTCATGGCAATCCTCCTGCCTTGGCCTCCCAAGTGCTGGGATTACAAGCATGCACCACCAGACACAGCTTAAATGGTGCTGGGGAATTGAACTCAGGGCCTTGTGCTTGCTAAGCAAGTACTTTAACCACAGTGCGGTTCCTCAAGCCCCAGACTTTGGGCTAATAAATTTGAAAGATGTGCTGCACTAACTCGTGAAGACCTAATATTAATGAAGAGAGAGAGAGAGAGAGAGAGTGTACATTTCCCTTATAACAGCTGTATTTGAAAAACTGTAGCTGAAATGTTACTTTTATTAGACATGGAATTGATCTAAGTGACCAAATAGTGTAATTCTAACTGTTCTCCTTTTTTAAAAAAATGATTGTAAATATTTATAAACAACGAGGAGAGTAGTGCCCACTTACAATCCTCGTCCTCTGGGAGACGGAGGCAGGAGAACTGTGAATAGTGCAGGCCACCTTGGACAGCTTAGCTTGAGACCCCGTCTCAGAAGGCCAGGGTTGGGGTGGGCAGGAGGCTTTAGAACTGGGAATGCAGCTCAGTACAAAGGCTGTGGGTTTAATCTCTAGTTCCAGCCGAACAAAATGGGGACATCACTAGTGATTTTTGTTACTTGTCATTATGCTTCTAGTAAATTTAAAACTGGTGCATTTCATGTAGTCAATTTTTATTTCTCCTTATCCTTTATTTTCTCCAGAAAAATAGCCAGATACACTGAAGTAAAGATGGAAGATTTCCAATGTCTTGTTTTTCATGGCTGCGTCATCTGTGTAACTGATTTACGTGGTTTGCCCTGGAAAGCAGTTCAGCAGCACACAGTGAAGCATGGAGGCCGGTATATGGGGCCCATGAAAATGAATGAGTGTACACACCTCATTGTGGAAGAACCAAAAGGTAAAATTTGGTTTTACACGGGGCTACATGCATCTTCCCCCAATTATTTAATGTATTAAAATCGTCACCATTTTTATTCTGACATGTTATTTTGTCTCAGTTACTTTCTTGTCACATTCTGCATGCTGAATAAAGTGGGTTTGCTAAAACAAAAAACAAAACAAACAAAAAAACAACCGAGAGCAAACCCACTTTATTCAGCATGGAGAATGTGACCCACAAAGGAGTGGCTTGGACTCAGCACCCTACCTGAGGCTAGGAACTCCTCAAGTCCCCTGGCTGGGACAGAATACCTGACAACTCACAACTTTAAGAAGACTTACCTTAGCTCCCAGTTTTAGAAGATCTCACTTAGGGGTGGCCGCCAGTGGTAAAAACATATGGCAGGGCCAGAGTCAAAGAAAGAGCCCCCTGCTGTGTGACAGATCAGAGCCAAATCTGGAAGGAAAGGCAGAACCAGCACATAACCCCTCCAAGGTCAAGCACCAAGCATCTGCCCCTTTGAACCAGGCTCCGCCTCCCAACAGTACAGGCCATCCTTGGGTGTCCGAGGCTTTTGGGAAACTCTCCAGATTCAAACTGCAACATTAATCTAGTTGGATATTTTTTTCCCTAAAATCTTGCCAAAAATAGTTTGGGTCACAGTCTGTTGAAAAATTACGTGACCATCCTAATGTTTATGCAGGTCATTGAAAATTTTTTTTTATAAAAAACTTTGTTAGGATGTTTTAGTCTAAACCTGGCTACTAGATTTTATAGTTAAAAAAATATCCAGGGCCGAGGATGTAGCTCAGTGGTGTAGCCCCTGACTGGCACGCACGAGGCCCTAGGTTCAATCCCCGGTTCTAAATCAGAAAAAAATATCACAGGAAAATAGACCAAAAAAAAAAAAAAAAAAAAAAGAAAGAAAAGAAAAACAAAACCCCGTAGTTATAAAATAATTAAAACAAAAGTTAAAGTGAGTAACCAAAAAACTCATACACATACCTAAGTGACATTTCTTTCTAATGACCAATTTAAAAGGCTTGATTTTGAGTTTAATTAAAGGAATCAGCTTTACTGGAGCCTCTCAGTTCAAGATACATTTTGTAGCTCATGAGGCAGTAAACTAATAAAATGTATTACTGATAAGAATTCTTTAAACTACTTATTCTGATAGTCTTTAAACTTTATATGTTGTGGTTTGGACCTGGAAGGTCCCCCCAAAGCCTCTTGTGTTTGGATGTTGTGGAACGCCTATGGAACCATGTGCTGTTAAGAGGTGGGCCTGGTGAGGAAGGATGGACTACAGGTGTTTGGTGGATTAGAAGTGTGTAATAATAGATTATGGGTATGTGGCATGTTACTGGGTGTGTGACCTGGAAGGGGGGGATCACTGGGCCTTAGCCCAGAAGGGACAAAACACGGAGGCTGGACCCCAAAGGGATGGATCACGGAGACATGACCTGAAAAGATGCACACTTATTCCTCCTTATTTCCCTCCTATGGCTTCCTGTTTGCTGAGCTGTTTGGCAGCTCCTTGATCTTCCACCATTGCCAGCTGCCCACGAGTAGACTGACTTTCTAAAGCTGAGCTAAAATAAACTTTTTCTCCCGTAAGTTGTAGATGTCAGGTTATTCTATCACAACAATGAAAAAGTAACTGAGACACTTTATTTCTATTTTGGAGAATAGTTTTTTTTTTACTATCAATACTTATTTAAAATATATACAAAGGGATGAGAAAGTTAATGTTTTTATTTTTTATATGTTTGTGCTGTGGCTTAATGATATTTTAAATAAAAATTTGACAGATTTGTTAATGTTAATTGGTAATTGTCTTTAAGCCAGAACTTTTGGTGTGACAATTCTGATACGATGACTATGACTGAAGATGATACCGCCCCTGGTTTTGTAAACCTGAAGTCAGTTCATCCATTGACTCCCCCGAATGCCCAGGGACTCCTCCGAGATAACGGGAACTTTATCCTGTGTCCTGTTTGTAAATAAAAACACATTCTATCCTAAAGAGAATGCCAGGAAACCTCGGGGTGGTATTCATTTAGCCACTGGTGGCTAAGGCAGGAGAATCTCAGGTTTGAGGCCGGCCTGAGCAACTTAGCACAACTTTATCTTTAAAAAGTTCCAGTGGTAGGACGTTTGTCTACCGTGTAAGAGGTCCTGCGTTTATTCTATAGCACTGCTAAAATCAGGCAAAGAAAGGTCTTTCATATTGTTCATCTTAATTTCTTTCTGTGATACTGTAATTATCTATTTCCCTATCCCACCGTTAAATAGAATCTTTCTGACTTTGGAATAGGCTATTAAAAGTTGGCATTATTACATATGTATGTAAAATTTCAGTTTCATGCGTGCTTTGTCAGACTATAATATAATTTTTTAGCCTCATAGATTGATTGTATTTTGTAGATTAAAAAACTGACTCAAGCTGAGAAAACACTTTAAGAGGCTTGGGCAGGAGGATTACAAGTTTGAGCCCAGCCTGGGTGACTTAGAAAGACCCTGTCTCAAATTACATAATAAAGAGGACTGAGGATGCAGCTCACAAAGGCCTTGGGTTCAAAACTCAGTACTGCAAAAGAAAAAAAAAGGAAGAAAAAAATTACATGATGGAGCCTATATACAAATTATTTCATAATTATCAATAACCCCACAGTTGCTCTGTCTTCATGTACTCTGTAGGAGATAAACCCCCTCATAAAAATACTAGATAGTGACCTAATCCTGCTTTAACACATTAAGTAACATAAGAATAACTGATGTTCTTCAATTTTGTTTCAGCTGGTTTTTAAAATAGCCTATTATAATTTTAATTTTTCCTTTCTGTTTCTTAACACAATAGGTCTGAAATATGAATATGCTCAGAGGTGGAATGTACATTGTGTGACTAACCCAGTGGTTTGTTGACAGTATAGAGATAAGGCTTCTGTCAAGATGAATCTCTATACAAGGTACAACCTATACCAGAAGAAAATACTGTGCCCAATACTTCAACACCCACTGGCCAAAACAGCGGTTAGTCTCACTGAGATTAAAATACATAACCATTTTCTATAAAAGAATTGATTTGTTGGGCTGAGCACATAGCTTAGTGCTACTATACTTGCTTTATGTCTGTAATGTCCTGGGTTTGGTTCAGCTTGTTAGCAGAATCACTGAGAATGGAGTAAGGAATTTCTCTTTTTTCTCCCCGTGCTTCTACACTTAATTTGTTTAATTAATTAGCCAAACTGTACAGTTGTATTTTTAAAAAAACTGCAGAACTGTACCTGACATTTCTGAGTATTTATTTTCTTCTATAACCTAGTATAATCTGGAGATGAAAAAGACATTAAAACCACTAATGGATTTGAGACTTTTTAAAACTTTACTGATAAACAAATATTGTTTCCTTGTTCACTCTGATTGTTATAATTAGTATTTCTATCGAAATAAGTTATTTTCTCTGTAACTAAATACTCCCAGTGTATATATTTGAGGATTGAGCTTGGGTTTCATGCCAGTTGTTAAGTGGTAGTTTGTAAAAGTGTAAAATGATGGAAGAGCAGCACCTGTAAGACTTATGGAAGTGGGCATTTTACAGAGTATGTGTGATGCTGCCATAGTTCCTTAATGATAGGTAATGGGTGCCCTGCAGTGGTGGGAGCGAGAGGAGGACCCTGGGAAGGAGGTGAAATGGCCACCCGCGGCGGCAGAGAGGACAGGAAGCTCAGCCAGGTGCAGACACAGCCGCCCTCACAGCTGGCGACCGTGGGCGAGGAGAATGGGGGCACACACCGGAAGATGGGCTGAGGGACTGGGTGCGCCAGAAGAAGGGCTGCGTGAAGGGAACCAAGAATTAAAGACACAGACCACCCAAGCTTAAATAATTAAGCTAGTCTGGAGTTTGACCCATGCTTATAATGACTGTAAATGTAAGAATTTGTAAAGTCTAGAAACTTACAAAAGTTACAGTCCCATGTCAAGTCTTTATGAAAACCTAAATGTGGGTTGAATCATGGTGACAGCTGCTGCCTGGAGACCAAAGTC